>ML108316.1:26673-37679 GCA_003697995.1 Taxidea taxus jeffersonii
TTTTTTTTTTTTTGCTTGTTTGTTTGCATTTTCTAAAAAATGATTTTGTTCCACATTGGCAATAGAAAAGTTAAGTACAAAAGCCTTCAAAAAAGACCTAAGTGACTTTTAAAAAACTCTTTTAGAAAAACTGTCCTTAAAATGAAATGAACTTATATAGAAATTTAGCATGCAGCTGATATCAGACACGGGGAAGGACCCCTGCTATGCTCAGGGAAGAGACAAGACCCAAGAGACAGTCTAAGAAGCCACAGCAGATGGCCCTGTTAAGCCAGAGCAGGCCAATTAAAGTTGTATTTGGAGCACTCTGTTACCCCTGGAGGACAGAGGGAAAAAAAGAAAGTAGGAGGCGCCACATTTAGTAACTGTTCAGGCTGTAAAACCAAACCCGTAAGAAGTATGTCCCTGGGAATGAGATGCTTTTCATTTGGACGGTGCCTTTTATTTTATGCATTGTGATCAGCAGTCAGGGATCTTGACTATGCTGGGTGTTATTTTTACATTTCAAAGGAGCACAAATGAAGCCAGGTTCCCTGTCGCTGTGTTTTTATTTAGTTCAAATTTACTCCCTGGGACCCATGTCTTTTTAGCAGCCATGATAGTAGGGCTCCTCTAGAACAACCCACAGGAAAGGGACAGAGCAAGAAACTGGAGAATTTTAAAATTCTTCTTCGAGCTGGGCTGATCTTGGGGGGGGAAAAAACAACAACAGCAAAACAGTGTTTCCAAATATCAATAGCTTCTCTATGCTACCTAGGAGGCTCTACCTGCTTCTTAAACTAACTGCATATGGGGGAAAAGAATGAATCAATGCATTTGGAACTTGCTTTGAATATGCCCTAGATACAATTATGGGCAGATACAAATAGTCTGATTTCAGTTTGGTGCAGGGAGGGAAGTATTAGTTTGCAGGTATTGCTAAATAGCTGAAATGCAGGCTCTGCTCGGGTACAATTTCAGGGAAAACAGATTTTTTTTTTTTTTTAATCTTCACCAATCTAATTCTTTGGCAATGACTAAAATTCTCATAGACTTAGTCCCCTGATTTAAGGCACTAAAGGCCATTACTAAAATTTAAAAGGCAAGGGAAACAAAAGCAAAAATGAACTATTGGGATTTTATCAAGATAAAAAGCTTCTGCTCGGCAAAGAAAACATAAACAAAATGAAAAGGCAACCTATGGAACAGGAGAAAATATGTGCAAATGAGTTATCAGATAAAGGGCTGGTATCTAAAATCTATAAAGAATTCCTCAGGGGCGCCTGGGTGGCTCAGCGGGTTAAAGCCACTGCCTTCGGCTTGGGTCATGATCCCAGAGTCCTGGGATCCAGCCCCACATCGGGCTCTCTGCTCTGCGGACAGCCTGCTTTCTCCTCTGTCTCTCTCTGCCTCTCTGCCTACTTGTGATCTCTATCAAATGAATAAATAAAATCTTTAAAAAAAAAAAAAAGAATTCCTCAAACTCAGTACACAAAATACAAATAACCCAGCCAAGAAATGGGCAGAAGACATAAACAGACACTTGTCCAAAGAAGACCTTCATAAATGGCCAACACGCACATGAGAAAATGCTCCACATCACTTGGCATCGGGGAAATACAAATCAAAACCACAATGAGATACCACCTCACACCAGTCAGAATGGCTAAAATGAACAAGTCAGGAAACAACAGATTTTGGTCAGGATGTGGAGAAAGGGGAACCTTCCCACACTGTTGGTGGGAATACAAGCCCGTGCAGCCACTCTGGAAAACAGCATGGAGGTTCCTCAAGTTAAAAATAGAGCTACCCTACAACCCAGCAATTGCACTATGAGGCATTTACCCTAAAGATACAAATAGAGTGACCCGAAGGGGAACCTGATGCCCAGTGTTCACAGCAGCAATGTCCACAGTAGCCTAACTGTGGAAAGAGCCTGTTCCATTGACAGAGGATAAAGAAGATATTCTATGGAATATTATATAGAAGGGAATGTTAGTCAGCCGTGAGAAAGGATGAATACTGACCATTTATGTTGACATGGATGGAATTGAAGTGTATTATGATGAGTGAACCATGTCAGTCAGAGAAGGACAATTATATGGTTGTACTCATATGTGGAATATCAGAAATAGCACAGAGGAAAAAAAATAGCACAGAAGATGATAGGGGAAGGGAAGGAAAACTGAATGGAAAGAAATCAGAGAGGGAGAAAAACCATGAGAGACTCTTAACTATAGGAGACATACCAAGGGCTGCTGGTGGAGAGGTGGGTAGGGGGAGGGAGTAATTGGCTGATGGGCATTAAGGAGGGCATGTAATGTGTAATGTGATGAGCGCTGGGTGTTATATGCAACTGAGAATTATTGAACTCTACATCTGAAACTAAGGATGTACTCTCTGTTGCCTATCAATAAATAAACACATGTCACGAGGATATTTCACAGTGATTCGCTGAGCACTTGGAGGGGGGGAGTGATATCTGTTAACCTCTGCATGTCATGCAGTTTGTTAGAAACATTGAAAGGTGTTCTCTTGAATTCAAGCAATTCTTACAGAAAGTAGATATTATTATTTCCATTATAAATATGAGAAAACTGAGGCTCTGTGAGCTTAAATAATATGCTCAAATTTGTGCTGCTAGTTGACTAATCAGAACATGAGTCATTTTAAGTCCACACAATTCTTTTCACTATTTTGCCTGCATCATGGTGTACTTGGGAAAAATGATTGGGGCCACTATATTCTACTGGTAGCATGGGCTTCGGGCATGAAGAAATGCTGAAAGCACTGCTATGGAGAAAACTCTGAACAGTCTTTAATTAATGCAGAAACTTTAGTAGTCTTCACGGAGCGGGCAGAAGAAGAATGTTCTACAGAGACATTTACATGCACATGTGTGCTTTGGGCATGGAAGTGTCCCCTCCTCCCCACCAAATCTTGATACTCCTGAATGATTCTGGGGTAGAGCAACGCAATCAATGCTTTATCCTTCCAACTGAGAATCACTGACACATAAACCCAAAGTTTGGCTAGAGGATACAGCTTCAGAGGATTTATCTCAAATGAATGTAAAAAGTTCTTGGTTCCTGGTTATAGGACAGAATTCCATCCCTCTACACAAATTCCTTATAAACCAGATTATTTAGGTCAAATATATATACTTTGGCTTGTGTGTTTCCCTCTACAGAGCAAGTTGATTATGCTTAAAACAGCCCTTAAAATGATTTCCTTTTTTCTAGGAGTGAAATCTTTAAGATATGTGAACTCACGCCACATGGCACACACATAGTTGAAATAGTTCTGATATAGTTACATAGTTACATAGAGTTACATAGTTGAAGTTGTTCTGATTGGAAAAGGGGCTTAGAAAGTGATTGAGCTGGGCGCCTGGGTGGTTCAGTGGGTTAAAGCCTCTGCCTTTGGCTCAGGTCATGATCTCAGGGTCCTGGAATCAAGCCCCGCATTGGGCTCTCTGCTCAGTGGGGAAACTGCTTTCTCCTCTTTCTCTCTCTGCCTGACTTTCTGCCTACTTGTGATCTCTGTCTGTCAAATAAATAAATAACATCTTTAAAAAAAAATTAAAAAAAGAAAGTGATAGAGCCATTTCCATAAATACAAGTCACTGTGTCCCTAACATCACTTTCAGTTACAGAAAAATATATTAAACAACCACATCATTCCTCCCTGAAGTCTAGAAATTCTTTAGTATTCTCCAGAACAAAAATGAGCTTAAATCTAGACTGATATTTTTTTAATTTAAAATCATTTGTGAGTGGTCATATATAAGATGAAAAATTAGTCTACACACATGAGGTAAAAAGGCAAATGAGAGACTCTCCACAAAGCATTTGCTCCTTCTCCTCAGCTCTGTACACTGATACTTGTCAGTGAAGGGAGCTGAGCTTTGTGATTTTTTTGAGATGTTTATATGAAGTCTCCTATTTTAATATACTGATAACTCACTAATTATTTTTCAAATTCTATCCGGAGCAAACAAAAACATATTCGAGAACCTCTAGATGCCATCCTAGGATTTCCAGGCTATGGCAGGTCAAGTTTGTTTAAAACAATGAAAATGTAACATAAAATAGGAGAGATTTGTATGATGACTTTCATAGGTTATTATATTTAATTCCCACTTCAGCACTGGGTGGCATGAAGAACAGACCTTTACCTTACTATAAATAAGCCCGAATGCCATACAGTTTTCAGACGGGGAGATGGGTGGGTGTCTCGTTTTGTGATTTAACTCTAAGTTTTAATAGAGTCCCTAGAGACTTCCACCTGGCCAAGTCAGTGCATACTGTAGCAGTTGCTGCTGCTGAAGGAAGGGTCACGGGAAAGCATTTTCTCTCTCCTCTTCTGCTGCCTCCTCCTTTTTGCTAGTTCTGCAAATCTACTCTGCACTGTGCCAAGAAAATGCCATCTGCCTCCTACACAAAAGGCAACAGTTTCCAACATAAGTAAGCAGTTTTGCAGCTCTGGGGTAGGAATGTGTGGAAGTTAAACTGCAGTTAGAGGGAAAGAATCCACAGCTTACATCTTGACATACCTTTCTAATTGATGCTTTGGTGTAATCTTGCTTTCTTAAAACCATTTCTTACTAAGCAAATGGGGACTTCAGGATCATCATCTCTCCATGAGATTGAAAATGAGATCTTAAAATTAAATTGGTCTCAAGTACTTGTATTTACTCTAAATGACCATGTGTATGACTGGGGCAGAACACCAAGTAGGCTCATAAAACAACAAACTTCTTCAAATTTCAGGTTCTTAATTACTTCCTTAGATGTTCTAAAAAGAATATTTTGTAATAAGAATTCACTTCTCACAGGAACTTTAAGGAATAGTTCCAGTCTTTGGCAACCAATTCATAAGAGGGCTAAAGCTTTCATAGCATTTGAAAAGTAGATGGTAGTCAAGGTAGACTCCATTATGAATAGTAATGTGATCGTATGTAAGTTACATAATTTCATGAACCTCATCTATAAAATAAGAGGCTTTGAAGGTTAGATGATATAATTCATATCATAGGGTGGCTCCTTCATCAAGTAGTTTTACAGATAAGATGATAAAATGCAAGTAGAGTTCTAGGTACATTAACAAACATTCAGTTCTCTACATTTTACTACTTTACTCAGGTCCCATTGACTTGATTTATGATCTCAAGTTAAACCTTGTATTTTGCCTTCTTAGATCAATCTATAAAATGCCATCTCTGAGGATACATACTTTTCCTATGTAATGGGGTTCCTTGAAGAGTTTAATAAGATCACAGATATGAAAGCATTATGAAAGTTATACAAACAATCTCTAAATGTGAGTACAATTATTATTTGTCATAATCGAATAAACCCTTGAGAGTTGGCTTAGTGGAATATAATGATGGCGGTGTTAGGCAGAGACCACATCATAAAGGGATTGATAAACCATGATAAAAAAATTATAAGTCAGTGGACTGTATTAATATCAACTTCCTCATTGTGATGTTATTTTATAGCTGTATAATAAGTCACCATTGAGGAAAACAGAGTAACAGGAAAACAGAGACACAGGATGTCTCTGTATTATTTCTTATGACTACATACAAGTCTATAATTACCTTATTTTTTAATGAGCATAGAAAACCATATACTTAATCCTGAGGTAAATGGATAGCCATTCGTGGGTTTTATACAGGAGACTGAAAAGATTAGACTGTTACTTTAGAAAGGCTTCTTTTGGAGACAAGATGAAGGGGAGACCAGAGACAGAGAAAGAGAGAGATGAAGGAAGGAAGAAGGGAAGGAAGGGAGGGAGGAAGGGGAAGGGGAGAGAGAGAGGGAGGGAGAAGGAGGAAAGGGAAGGGAAGGGAGGAGAGAGAAAGGGAAAGGAAATGTACAAATGTACAAATGACACTATGTCATTGAGAAATGTACAAATGACACGAGAATTTCCAAGGTGGATTTTCAAGAGTTTTAAGTAAGAGATTAACATTAAAAAAAAAAATGAAAACAGAGAGGAAATTGTTGTTTGAGAACACATGAAGGGTAAGGAATGGATACATGTTTATAGATTATTAGACGTGATTATAAGGCAGAGACAGTAGTCAAGAAAAATGTTCACATTTTAAACTTGAACAATCAGATGATGGTGGCTACATTTACTCAAACAGACAACAGGGAAGAACATAAGGAGAGAGAGGGGAATGTAAAGGACATTGGATTAGGAAGTACTGGGTTTCAGTGCCTGGGAGATAAAGAGAGATGATTAGTACACAGATATACACATATTTCTAGATCTCAGGAGTGAGGTCTAGGTTAGTTTCATATGGCTTTCATATGGTTTCATATACATATGGCTCCAATGCTTGGGAGTAGATGAACTCACCCAAGAAGTGCACATGGAGTAATAAAAGTAGAGAATCTAGGACAGAATGATGAATTTGTGCCCCTTATTTGAGCCAAGGCCTGAATGAACTTGTCCTGATAAATATTCAAAATGTCTAGGATGATGCATAATCTCAATGATTCCAGAGAGGCCACAGATATGAAAAGAGTATACTACACCAATACAGAGTCTCCACCAATAAAATAAACTCTTACACAATATGGTTTAAGGCAGTAAATGTGATACATGTAATATAACTTAAGATAATTGTTTCTGGGATGGAACTAGAGCGTATTATGCTTAGTGAAATAAGTCAACTGGAGAAAGACCACTACCACATGATCTCCCTGATATGAGGAAGTGGAGATGCAACGGGGGTGGGAGTTAAGGTGGTAGGAAAAGTAAAAATGAAAGAAGATGGGATCGGGAGGGAGAAAAACCAAAAGAGACTCTTAATGTCATAAAACAAACTGAGGGGGGTGGGGGGAAGGGGGGTTGGGTGAGGGTGGTGGGGTTACATCATATGTTTAAATAAAGCTTAAATAAAGTAAAAAAAAAAAAAGATAATTGTTTCTGGTGGGTGTTCCCTCTTTATGATCCTTCTTTTCCTGCTTCCTTAAGATCTTGTCTCCTTTCCTCATTTCAACATTGTTAAGTTCTATCACACAAGTCAAAAAATAAGGCAAATGTGATTATGAAGTGCTGAATTTTCAATGTGCTGCATTTAATGCTGATCAATATTGTTTTTTTCTCACAGTTGCTTTCCTGTCACTAATTTTTCCTTTTCCATCTAATTCATTTTTCTTTATCATTACTTTGAAACTCATTAGCAACCCACCTTCTGAAAAATCTTGGGTGCTATTTTTTTTATACCTTTGCTTTGCTGTACATAATTTTGCTATTAGTCACCCAACTGCATTTTTTAAGAATTTATTTTTTAGGCAGTTTAAGGTTCACAGAATCATTGAGGGGGAGGTACAGAGATTTCCCTCTCCCCAGACTTGTACAGCCTTCCCTGTTATCAACAGCCCCCCCATCACAGTGGTACCTTTAGTACAATTGATGAGCCTACACTGACACATTATAATCATCCAAAATCCATAGTTTACATTGTAGTTCATTCTTCCTGATGTACATTCTGTCAGTTTGAACAAATGTATAATAGCATGTATCCATCATCATGGCACCACCCAGAGTTTCCACTGCTCTAAAACCTTCTACACTCAATTTATCCTTCTCCATCAGAGTCAGAAGCAATGAGTGAAAAAGCAAGGCTTCCACCAAAGAAAGCAGAAGACAGACAGGAAGAAGAGGTAGTGAGGCAGGAAAATCAACTCAAAGCAAAATCAGAATGATAAAAAGATGATCTGAGAATATGTTTTAGAGCAGCTGCTTCTTTTTGAGAGAAGTTTTCTGGCAAGTGGGCATAGGAAACTGTTTTAAAAATATGCCACATACAGGGAAAGCAGCAGGTCCAAAGAGTTCCAATTTGATCCAATAGTAGTATGGCTAGTCCAGTTTACTGAGCAAGAGCATAGCAATGAAAACTGTTGAGAGAAACAGCATTGCTAGATTTAGGAAGTGTGGCCTTAGTTGTTTAGAGATTACAGGAAGGTTAAAAAAAAAAAAAAGAAAAATGACAGGTGTTTGCTCATGCATTCATTTATTCAATGAGCTGCTACCATATCCCAGGAACTATGCTTCCCACAGTAAGCAAATTGACAAAGTTCTTAGTTCTATGGAGCTTATGTTTAGAGGAAGAGGAGAGATAATAAATAATATAAATATAAATATAAATATAAATGTGTTTATAAATATATATATACTTGTATGTATGTATAAAAATATGTGTATATAAAATATAAACATATATATAAATGTATATATGAAACCACAAATATGAAAAGAGTATACTATACCAATTAAACCAATATGGAGCCTGCACCAATAAAATGAATTTTATTTTATTTATAAAATTTTATTTTATTTATTTTATAATAAAATAAATAAATATGTGTGTATAACACTTAATTGATTACATATAATAAGGAGAAACTTATTAAGAGAATAAGAGAAGTAAATAGTCTGCAACCCAGTGGGTAGAAGTACTACATTATATGAGTGATCAGGACAGATCTTTCTTATGCATTCACACTTGAGTATAGACAGCATCAAGTTAACACTTAAGTGGGCCCAACAGAAGGAGCCATTGTCAGTTACATCAGTTCATGAGAATAAATACAATTTAAAAATTTCCTCTGGATAGAATCCAAAGATAGAAAACCATTCTGGTTTGTAGGCAATAGGTTCCCCTTTCACACAGTGACATGAAAATATCTCCCTTGGGTCCTTATACATAGGATACTAAATGGTACCGTAGAAAATCTCCAAAGCAATGTGGTTCAGATACATAGTTTGTGTTATTTTAACTTGATCCAAGGTGAAATTGAGAAATGTGGAGAAATTTATAGACAGAAATCATTACCCATAATCATGACACTAGCTACGCTCCTGAACCATTATCCTAATGAAAAAGACAGAGGAAAAAATAAATGTGACCACTTTCTCAGTCTGGATGGCATCTCCACCCAGTGGAATATTTCTGTAGGGTATGTCTGAATTAGATGACTATGCATAAGCAGCTAGAATTAGTAAAGAATTTTTTTTTTCAGGGAAAAAGAAAAAACATTTTAGATTTTACTCCAACAATGGAAAGAAGGAAATTATAAATCCACTCCTACCAAAAAGAAGATTGTTCTTTCCTTTGATGTAATGTTATTTTGTATCTCTTTATTGCTTAGGAAAGCTCGGATTCCCATTAGTGAGTAGAAAATATTGTAGCTGACACTAGAAAAATGTCTGAAGTGAACTCTCTCTGATGTGACTAAACTAATCTCTCACTATAATTATCCTTTGACCTAGAGATACTGTCAGTTTTTAACATTTTCACCCTAGAACTTTTGTCAAACAAATTGGTTGGAATAAGAACAAAATATTATTCTTACCATTCTGACTGAATACACATACACACACATACACACACACACAAACACACACACACACACACACACACACACACACACACACACACAGAGTCCCTACAAGATAGAGCAGTGGTTTGTGGAGTACTACCATATATTCAAGAAAGTACCTACAGGATATTTCTTGCAAATTGCCCTTAGTTCACTTGGTTAATGGGAGGATCACAGAGCAGTTTATGGAGTCAGGTTCAACTAAGTTAAAATCCTGGTCCTGCCATTTACAAGTTATATGAACTTGGGCAAATGATTCATCTCCAAACTTATAACTTAATGTGTAAAATGAGATTATTAATGCCACTGTTCTCTTAAAACAAACGTGGAAACCAAATTTATGGAAATCTCTTGGCTTATGTAGGCAATATATGATGATTTCCTTTTTCCCATCTTATTTGTTTCAATGGTTCAAAGATGTATAAAAATATAATACAACTAAAAATATTTTGCTTAGGGAATTAAAATTTAGATGACTGTGCTTTCTGTATTTTAAAACATAGTATTTCTTCATTTTAAAATTTCTGAAATCACCATGCTTTTTATAAATACACTTAACATGAGCTGTTTCTTTTTGCAAATTATTGTTACATATCCAATGAACTAGAGAACAGTAGTATCTTAGAATAAAGGAAATACAGTACTTAGAATGCAGTTGTAATCACCACACTAATACACCAATTATATTATATATTACCTATATATCAAAATCAACTACTTCAGAATTAACCCAATCATCCATGGTCGGGTGACCCATTCCTAGTAAAAATTAACAATTCAGATGCTGGGGCGCCTGGGTGGCTCAGTGGGTTAAAGCCTCTGCCTTTGGCTCAGGTCATGATCTCAGGGTCCTGGAATCGAGTCCCGCATCAGGCTCTCTGCTCCGCTGGGAGCCTCCTTCCCCCTCTCCATCTGCCTGCCTCTCTGCCTACTTGTGATATCTCTCTCTGTCAAATAAATACATTTTAAAAATATTTTAAAAAAATTCAGATGCTGCTAAATGCAATAAAGAGGGCCAGGAGAAAAATACAGATCAGCAGCAATTTCACATTATCTCTAATACTGTCCAACATTGTGGATGAAAAAAAATTATTAGGCATATTTAGTAAAATTGAGACATCTTCAATTGCAAAACATCAAGAATGGTATAGGATCAAATTTGGACCTGGTCTTTATCTTCCGAATTTTACAGTTTGAAACACTGTTAGGTAAGAGTTGATTATATAAATTCCCCACATGATCCCACCACTATCATGTCTCCTCTACCTCTTGCACCCAAAGAAAAACATGTTTCTTATATCCCTTGGACAAAGAAAAGACTACATGGATTGATATGAAAAATAGTCTGTGAGTAAAAGATGTATGTGTCACTTCTAGGCCAAAACATCTAATGGTGAAGCTAGAACTCAATCACAAGAGGAAATTTGGAAGGAGCCCAAATACACGGAGACTCAAAAGCATCCTTCTAAAGAATGAATAGGTCAACCAACATATTAAAGAAGAATTGAAAAAATTCATGGAAACAAATGATAATGAAAGCACAATGGTCCAAAATCTGTGGGACACAGCAAAGGCAGTCCTGAGAGGAAAATATATAGTGATACAAGCCTTTCTCAAGAAACA
>ML108317.1:2310-40550 GCA_003697995.1 Taxidea taxus jeffersonii
CCAGGGAACCCCTGCTCCCCAAGAGAGGGAGCCTCCTAAATAAACTATTTAACTTATTGAGCCTCTGGCTCTGTTTTTCTGGAACCATGAAGAGTCCAGATATAAAGATACAGCTCTTGCCTAGGTGGCAAGGGGGTCTGCACCTATTTGTTTCTCCCCATTAGGGGGCTTATCATACCCCTTTTTAGGGGTTCTATCTTGCTAGTGTAGGGAAAGAAAGGGACCTGGGAAGGAAGGATAGGGTGGTGGGGACATGGGAAGGAAGGATGGGGTGGCGGGGACAGGGTGGGGGCAGAGCCCCCAGCCCCATTGCTTCAGATGTTGCTTGTGGGTGACGGGCTTAGATCACCATGATCTTCACCTCGTCGTTGTCATCAGCCCGATAGAAGAAGGGGATGCAGGGGTTGTTGCCCAAGCCTGGGCGTTCCTGGGTGTTCTGCATCTCTCGCAGCAGCTGTATGATCTGCTGTGCAGTGGGGTTCTTGGGGGCACTGCGGCCCGGCAGGGCCTCTCCCTGGGGAGGTGCCACACTCTCCTTGTTGGCCAGGCTCACCTCTTGAATATCTTTCGGGGCAGGGTGGGGAGGGGGGAAGAGAGGCAGGGCTCTGAGTGCTGTGCCAGCTCTCCCTACCCCCCGCCCCCAAACCACCTACCCCTGGGGTGCTACTTACCGCCCTGGCCATTGGCATCGCCACGCTCTCGGGCTGGGGGTGCCACAGCAGGCTCCCCAGCAGGGTTCTGGGCAGTGGCCAGGTACTTGCCCTGTGATTCGTTGCGCTCTCCAACTAGGCGAAGCACCAGGTCCTGCAGCTCCAGCAGCTTCACCTGGAGGGAGAGGGGCTGAGCACCCTCGCAAACCCCACCCCTGCCCCACCCCACTCCTGGGGCCGCTCAGGGTCTCCCACCTTCATTTCCTCCTTGTCCTGAGCCAGCCGGCTAATGTACTCCTCCTTCTCCCGGTGCCGCTCCTTGAGCACGGCCCTCTGACTCTGGTAGAGGGCAATATACTCTCCTGCGGGCAGAGAGGCGTGTGCTCAGGCTCGGGGGCCCGTGGCGGAGCTGCTCCCCACCGCCCCTGGCGCCGGCCCTGCCACTCACCAATAGTGTCCGTCTCTCCAGAAAGCTGGATGCAGCGATGCTCCAGCTCATCCACTCGCTCCTTCAGATCCACCTTCTCCTGTATGAGGGTCGTAAAGCGGCCCTGCGGCCAGAGCAGTCAGGGGTCAGGGTTTGGCAGCGGCCTGGGGGGACCCCCACCCTGCCAGGCTGAGCTGGAGCCGGAGAGGCGCTCACCTGCAGCTTGTCCATTGCCTCCTGGAGGGCCTGGTGGGTCTCCACAGGCACACTGTCGCCCCCGCTCCCGGGGGCCTTGTCACCTGCCTCCTGCTCTTGGCCAGGGGCCACCAGGTGAGCCAGGCGCTGACAACGCAGCTTTTGCTCCTTCAGCTGCCCACGCAGCCGGGCCTGCTCTTCCTCGGCACCGGCTAAGGCCGAGTTAAAAAATGCCACCTGTGGGCAAGACGTGCAGGTGTGCTTTCGTGGTGGGGGTGGGGGTGCTACTCAGGATGAGCAGAGGGCAGGGGGTGGTGGGAGCTCCTCCTCTGCCGGCCTCTCCCAGCGGGCACAAGCCCGGGCTTCAAGGATGGAGCGACAGCTGACAGCTGGCTCCCAGGGGTGTCGGGGGTCAAGAGAAGTCGAGGGAGGCAGACCAAGAGGTAAGGAGGGTGCCCCAGTGTGTGGGGGGACCACAGAGGGAAGCACAAAGCGGGGACAAGGAAGGAAGGGGCAACAATGGGGGCCCGCTCACCATGGCCTCTTGGCTATCCAGGCCCTCCGGCATGCTCAGCTTCGGCCGGGCAACCTCCTCGTCGTTCTCCTCCCAGTCCAGTCCATCTCCTGTCGGGGCAGCCGGTGGGGGGTGGTCCTCAGACAACCCAACAGGGGAGGTGGAGTGGCCGGGGAGGAAAGCTTGGGGCGGGCTCCAGCCCGCATCCCTGAGCGACCTTGGGCCAGCCCATCCCCCCGAAGGAGAAGGAATCCCTGTCCTAAAGGTCCCTTCACACACTAAAGTGGCCCTCCTCCCTGGGCTCTGTCCTCCTGCCCTGGGCACTCCCACTTACCTTCCCCAGGCATAGCCATGAGGCTCAGCTGGGCCTGGAGCTGCTGGTTCTGCTGGGTGGCAGCTTCCAGGCGTCCCTGAGGGGCCAGAAAAGAGTGAGGAGGGGCACACAGGTGGCAGGCCCTCCCCTTGGGGGCCCAGCCCTTGAGCCCTCGAATGCCCTCACCTGGGTCTCCTCTAACTCTTGGCGGGCCTTCTCGGCCGCCACCTTGACCTCAATATCCTCGTTCTGCAGCCGGTCCATGAGCTGGGTCTGCACCAGGACCTGCCTCTGCAGCAGCTCCTTGTCGGAAGCCAGTTGCTGGTAGGCAGCCACGTGCTGCTGATAGGCGGCCACATACTGCTGCAGGTGGCTCACGTACTGGTCCCGCTGCTGCTGCAGGCTCTCGGCCTCCCGGCTCTTCAGCTCCACCTGCAGGAAGACCCCGGAACTGAGACTTCGGAGCCCAGGCTGGGGAAGTCAGGTGTGCGGGATAGGAGGGGGCTTGCTAATCTCCCTTTCAGACTAAGGACACTGAGGCCCGGCCCGGAGGTGAGAAGCAGAACAGTGACCAGTGGAACTAGGGGCAGCACCCAGGGCCAAATCCGAGAAGCTGCCCTCGGCACACGGTCTCTTGCTCTCTGGTTAAGGGCTCGGGGTCTCTAGCCAGGGTGACGACCTTTGGGCCTAGGGCTACCCACTTCGTAAAGTCAGAGAACGGGGAGCAACAAGGAGCCCGCACCACAGGCAGGCTGGGAAGGACCCTGGAGTCCTGTGCCCCCCACCGCCCTCCAGGCAGGTGTCTGTCCGCCAGGGCGCGGGGCTCACCGTCTCCTTCAGCTCCCCCAGCTGCTCCTGCAGCTGGCCCAGCCTCTTGGCCAGCTCGTTCTTGACGTGCTGCTCTGACTGTAGCACAGTGGTAACCTCCATGTTCTCGTTGGACTGGACAGAAGGGAAGAGTCAGCGGCCACCCGGGGCAGCCGGGGCCCCCAGAACATGGCATCCGCCTCCCGTGGCTCATCTGAGCGCGGCTCTCTGGCTCATAGCGTGCCTTCACGGGGACCGTGTCACGTGGGGTCCTTACCCCCGCCCAAACCCCATTTTATGGCTGGGGAAACAGAGGCCCAGAGGGGTTCGGTGTCCCGCCCTGCACCAAAGGGCTTGGCCAGGGAGGGGCTGCACACCAGCTTGACGAAGCCATCCTGCAGCTCAGCCAGCTGCTCCTTGAGCTCGCGGTTCTGGGACAGCGCTCGGCTGATGGTGGTGCGGTCGCTCTGCATGGTCTCCAGGATCTTCTTGCGCTCCTCAGCCTGGTCCCCCCAGCACTCGGCGGCGCGCTCCAGCTCCAGCAGCCGCTGCTCCTGCTCCTGGTTCAGGCGACTCAGACCTTCGTTGTCCTTCACCTGGGCCTGCAGCTGCCCTGCCAGGATCTCCAGTTCCTTCTGTAGTTGCTCGGCCTCCACCTGCAGCCGCTGCTCCTCCTCCGAGGGCCCGGCTGGGGGCTCTGGGGCTGGAGGCACCACTGCGGGGAGGGGGGTGCACGGTAGCGGCCTCTCACCTCTGTGCCTTCTGAAATTCCTCTGCTTGCTTCATAGCTCCTCACTGGGCCTTGTCACCCCAAACCTTGGCTTCCTGGCTAACGGTGCCCTCACACTCATGGGACGGGCCGTCTTTCTAGACCCTTTCGGATAGAGTTCTTTAGGTTTTTGTGCTCAAGACAAGTCTGGCTGATTGCCAGTGGGCACTGCACCTAGCCTGGCCAACTCCTGGTATAGCCCTCCTTCTCTCGGCCACTGTCCCCTTCCATCCGTCCATGTCCCTAGGGCCACTCCAAGGTACCCTGATCAGCCCTCTGCCACCAATCCTGCTCCCAGATCGTCCAGCCCCGGCTTACCTAGCTGGTTCTTCAGTTCGGCCACCTTGGCCTCCAGTTCCTGCACCTGACACACACCGTGCTCCTTCTCTTCCCTCAGTTTGTGCATCTGCCCAAAGCACGGGGGGAAGGGCATGTGGAGGGCGGGAAGGGAGGATCAATGCCCTCTCTACCCCCACCGCACCCCTGTAAAAACTACACAGCCACCTCGGGCTGCCCACTGCCAAGTGCCAGGATTCCCCTTTTACTGAGGCCTGGGGAAGACCCAGTGACCTGTCTAAGGTGGAGGGGAGGGGCCGACGGTCGCATGTCACCTGTTCGGACATTTGCCGCATCTTGTCCTGCCAGAAAGCACTCTCCTCCTTCAGATTCTCCGCGTAACGGTCTCGTTCAAATTGCAGCTGCTTCAGTAAATCGCTCAGCTGCAGGAAGAGGCAGAGAAGGTAGCAGGGGCCGTCCCTGTGCCTCACCGGCTCCTGGGCACCTGGGGTCATCCCCCTTCCACCTGCCTCGGTCTGCCAGGCCTCACCTGCCCCACACGGGCCTCCAGGCATGCCCGCTCTTCTAGGGCCTGCTGTAACTCCCGGCTGCTATCGTGGGGTTTCGATTCACTAGAAAACTGGAGCAGGAAAGACGAGGAGGTTAGATGGTGGAGCCCACGCTGTACCATGCACACACACACCCCCACCACAAAAGGGTGGGATAGTGTATGAACTGGAATAATGTAATGACTTGGGATAGACAAAGAGCTCTGTGCTCACGTTGTTAGGACTGTACCCATAGGCTTTGTGAAACTAAATATTCACTGTTCCTCTAGCTCCCAGACCCCCCGACCTGATGTGGATCCTTCCAGATCCCTTTCTGGCTATAGTGAATAAGGCTACAAACCGGTCCAGGGGTGGTTGGGTCACAGAGTCCAGGCGTCCATCAACTTCAGGGCAACCTCAAGGCCTCACTTCCTATCTCTAGCAGGCCATTTATTAGACTGCCCATCACAGGAATGGGCCACATACGCGACATCCCATTAACACTTGCTGAATGGATGGGGAGCCGGATGGGGAGCCGGATGGGTGGCTGGGTAGACAGCTCTGTCTGCTGCCCAGGCTAGACCAAATTTGGAGACTCCTGTTCCACTCTGGGGGACTGACCATAAGAGGAGCCCTAACAGATCGGGTCCCATCCAGGAGAAAGCAATCAGGGGGGTTGACAGACCACGTGAGCCCCAGCTGGGTCTGTGTAGCTTGGATAAGATGAGGAAACCACAAGGAATCTGTACACAGCGCCCCCCCACCCCCGCCCTAGTATCGGAAGGTCTGTCTTGGGAAAGAGACAAGATTTTTCCTGTGTTGATCAGGAGGAAAGAGAGCCCCAACAAGGGAAGCGACCTGAAGGCTGAGTATGGCTCAGTGTGAAGACACCCTGACCGAGGGGAACCTCTGACACTGGTGGCCCACCCTCCAAGAGGAAGCACAAGGACTCATGGGCTAGCCTTGTGCCTGTCACCTATGCAACAATGGTTTGCACCCAGGACACTTTGAAAAACCAAATAAAAAAATCCCTGAGATTCTGATTCCACAGATCTGGGCTGGGCCCCGATGTGTGGAGTTTGATCAACGCTTGGAGCAGGATTCTACGGCAGGGCTGGAACAAGGGTGCCGATCTTGCAGCTCATGGCCGGAGGCTGGCGTGACCCAGATGGGTGGGGCTCGGGCTCCCTGCAGCTCCAGCCTTACCTGCTGCAGCAGAAGCTCTGACATCTCCAGCTTCTTCTGCAGCTCCTCCATCCTGAGCTGCATGCCCGCCTTCTCATTCACCAACACCCGAAGCTTCTCTTCCAGTTCCGAGTTCTGCTGCTTCAGGTCCTCGGTGTTTTTGCTGTGGCCACAGGCAGAGAGGAGAGACACGAGTACAGAACAGAAGGGAGCCCTCTGGTGATCAACCCGCCACACTTGCCACAGAGCCACCGAACGGGGGCATCGGAAGGGACCTGGGGAATGAGAGTCCCCAGGGGCAGGCCAGAGAGAAGACCTGAGTGGCCTGAGGCCATGGCCTGTGTCGGTGGCACTGCTGGGCCCAGAGCCCGGCTCTGCACCTATCCAAACCCAACCAACCCCCTCCCTCGGCTCCGGCACCCCTCCCGCCACCCAGCCCCCCGCCATCCTACTTGTTCTTGTATAACTCCAGCTTCAGGGCATCTCGCTCTTTGGTTAGGTCCTTGTTGTGCTGCAAACACAGGGAGGCAAGGTCAGGCGCAGCGGGCAGGGGAAGGGTGCAGCAGGCAGACTACCAGCAGCCCTAACCACACCACAGCCACCCTTGACTCGAAGCCTTGTTCGAAGCCTTTCCAAGCCCACGCTTCCATTTCCGTGGCCAAGAGCTTGGGAAGGGCGGGACAGATTCACGGCTGGCCAGCGGAGGCCCAGGCAGAGCAGGTGGCATCACTGTCCGTCACAAGGAGCGTCGCCACGACTGACCCTTCCCCAAGGGCACCAGCAGGCAGCAGGCTAAGGATCGTGGTCAAGCCTCGAGACCACCGCGTGAGGCAGGCCTGGCTCTGTCTGTTGTACAGGTGAGCACAGAGTGTCACAGGTGAAGTCATTTGCCTGCGGTCCCCGACAGAGTGGAAATTAAACACCCGTCTGTCTGACTCTTCACCCAAATTTCCTCCCACACAAGGAGTGGAATGAAATCTGTGATCTGTCTCCTTTTCGAATGCTCTAGTCATAGGCCCAGCACTCAGAAGGCACAGAGGTGACAGATCCTCCCAGCTACCCTGATCCTCTCTCTGGGTTTTTATAAATCATTTCACATACCTTCTGTTACACACACGTGTCCCTTCCTACACAAATGGTAACATAAGTAAAAGTGCTGTCCTGTACTCGGCCCAAGGCCCCATGGCCAGTGATGGACAGGGCTGGCTCTCAGGCTCTGGGCTCTGCATTCAGAGCTCACTCCAAAAAAGCAGACCCCACCATGGCCAAGTCCCCCAAGACAGCCAGCTCAGCCCTGCGTGGCTTCTAACAACCACACAACTTTAATGCAGTAAGAAATGGCCCATGCCGCCTTGTGGGCAGTAAGACACTCCATCTCGTAGAAGGGACCTTTGGGCCCCTCCCCTGCCGGGGAAGCTGCGCCTCCAACAGACCGGTCCGAGGCTGGACTCACCCTATCCACCTGTTTCTGCTGCGTGGAGACGGCAGACAGGGTGCGCTCCAGTTCTCCAACGCGCTGGCGGGAAGACTGCAGACGACTAGCAAGATCTTCAGATTCTCCTGGAATGACAGAGTTCAAAATGTAACCCAGGAAGGAATCCCACCCAAGGCCCGCCAACATGTGAGGCTGGGGGATGGGAGGGCGCCTGGACTCCCACCTGCTTTTTGCCTGGCTGCCTGCTGGGTATGCGCCAAGGCTGTCTGTAATTCAGTCTTCTCAGACACCAGAATTCCTATGGTCTGGATATGAACCTTCGGGAGAGAAGGAAAAGGGGCGCTGAAGAGGAGGGAAGGAAGCATTTCCTTGGCGGGCGGGCGGGAGACCGCAGCTCCACGCACCTGCAGTTGCTCCCTTAGAGAGCCCTGCTCCTTGGCAAGCTTCTGCTCAAACTCCTTCTTCTCCTGCAGGAAGGACACAACATTGCTGACTGGGAGGAGGCAGAGATGAAACCGGAAAGGATGTGCTCCCAGAATGCCGCAACGGCCCAGGACAACCTCAACAATGTGGCCAGATCCTGGGGGGCTGGGGGGCACTCAAGAGGGGCCAGGGGCTGGGGAAGGGGCAGGGGACGAGGGGACCTTTTATTCCTCCAGGCTGGGAGCAGACCAAGATGAGCATGGGCCTCTACGCTTGAACCCTCCCCAAACCCATCTGCCATGTAACCAGCAGATGAAGAAATCACGTTACTTTTTCCAGTTGATCCAGAGATTCCTGGTTTTGTTGTTTCTGTGGGGAGAGTCGAAGGAATATAACTCAGTCTGTCTGCCTTTGCTACCCTCCCCATACCAAGATGGAGGATAGGCAGGGGCTGGGAATGGGTTTTAAAGGGAAAGTTCACAGGGAGATGAACAGACACACTGTCCTCAAGCTCCCAAGGAAAGAGACTTTGGGTCTCCGGTGGCTTTGCTCAAGTGAGAGTCTGGATCCAGATGCCCATGAAAGGACAAGGACCTGAACGTCTAGAAATGGGAGCTGAGAAGTGAGAGACTACCCTTCTGTCGGCCTGTGGTTGGGGGTGGGGATGCGTGTGCATTCATTCAACAAGTATTTACTGAGCACACCTCCCCGCCAGGCCAGGTTCTGTTGAATGAGAAGGACCTGATTTTCTGAGCTAAAAGGGACCTCGGCCACCTCTAATTCTACCTCCTTGAGAAACTGAAGCCCAGAGAGGAGAGGTGGCTGGTCTGAGTTGAAAGATGGAGCAAATGAGGGGCTGAGTCAGGGCCAGAGCGCATGAGTCAAGCCAGTGCTTCCTCTGAGAGAGGCAAGAGCCCCGGGGGCAAGTACGGGGAGGGCTCAAGCAGGGGTGTCTGGAGAACAGAGAGGAGGCAAAGAGGGCAGCCACAGAGAGCCATGCTGCATGCTCCGTGCTCCAGGGTCCCTCCAACGGAGACTTAGGCCCCCCGGCTCCCCATTCTCCCCTGGCACCAGGGGCCCCCAGCCCCTTTCTTCAGAGCCCCAGGGAGAAACTAGAGCCCCAGAGTGGCAGCGTGGAACCAGGGAACCCCACTGGACTCTTACCAATTCTTCTATCTTGTTACTGAGTTGTTTGTTTGTTAGATTGCTGGAGTCCAGGGCTAGTGATAGCTCTTGGTACCGGCTCTGAGGCGCATGCAGAGGAGGAGGAGGAGGAGGAGGAGGAGGATGGGGGCGGGGAGAGGTAGAGAGAGCAGTCATTAGGGTTGGGGGCTGTCTGGGCCATCTCAGCTGGCAGCGGGGCACCCAGCCCCCACTGTGGGAGGTGGGGTGGGAGGGCTGGCCTGCAGGGTCACTGGGCCACGGTCCAGACCCACTTACCTCCAGATCCTTCATATTAGCAGACGACAGGCCCTCTCCATTGATGTAGGATGAAGACTAGGAGGCACGAAAGGGCGCACATGGAGGTGCGCTCTGCCCCCTACTCCCCATTCCCTAATCCTCCGACCCCCCCCCAACCACCTGCCCATCAGCTACAAACTGTTCTGCCTAAGCCCTTTGTGCCAACTCCTTCTGGCCTTCTGTGCTTCCTGCAGAGGGATCAAAGGATGTAACCAGCTTCGAGGTCCAAACCCTTCAGTTTGGGGAGCTTCAAAGAGGACTTAAAGGGGGTGCTTGGGTGGCTCAGTCCATCAAGCGTCTGCATTCAACTCAGCTCATGATCCCAAGGTCCCGGGATCAAGTCCCGAATCGGGCTCCCTGCTCAGTGGGGAGTCTGCCTCTCCCTCTCCCACTCCTCCTGCTTGTGTTCCCTCTCTCTCTGTGTCAAATAATTCAATAAAATCTTTTTAAAAATTAAAAAAAAAAAAAAGAGGACTCAGAGGAGTCATGCCAAGCTGAACACTGCCCAGCAAGCTAGCTGCTCCCGAGCTCTTCCCTCCCTCTTGGGAACCTCTACCTCAGTTCCTTTCTGTCACCGTCCCCACCATCTACCCTCTCTCTTGGGTTTCAAGTTCTGGGGTACCTCAGACACAAGACCATTGAGCTGCTGAGAAAGTTGTCGCAGGCTCTCGGTAGATGACAGACATCTGGGGACAAACGTGGGAGTCAGGGGTGCAGGAGGTTCAATGGGAAAGAGGGTGGCGGGCAGTAGCCTGCCCCGACTCCCTCGGCCTGGGGGCTGCTGGCCCTATAGGAGATACTCACTCGCTTTCATCCGTAAGGAAAGGGCCATTTTCTGCATCGTGACTCTGTTCAGGAAGAACACATGAGGTCGTTACTCAGCTGCTGGTGAAGACCACCCAGGGGCGGGATGGGGAGGCAAGCGTCTTTGGACAACCTGCCAGCTTCCCAAACGTCAAGGAAAGACCTGGTCTCGGCCTCCCCCACCTCAGTCCTCCGGGAGGAACAGAGCTACCTGAAGAAAGGGGAAGAGGACCCAAAGCAGGTCCAGTCCTCTGAGGAGGAGGAGTTGGGGGGTGGACACAGGATGGGGCGGCAGGCGGTGGAGCGAGGCACAAACCTGAATTGACGCCATGCTAGTAACAAGAGGGGGACTAGCACAAGGCGAAGGGACACCATCAGGTGCCACGGTGTCATCAATAGTTGGTGTGGCAGGAGTGGCGCGGTCTTTGGGCGCCTGTCACAGAACAGAGCAGGGGGTTAGGGGGCCATGCGGGTAAGAAGGTGCCCGGTTGCCATGGATGCGGGGGTGCGGAGCGAGCAGGACAGGGGTTGCTGGGGTCAGAGGGACGGTCACACATGCTGGGAGCCACTGTGGAGCGCGGCTGTGACTCGCCCGAGCTGAGGGCGGCTCTGCAGCCTTCTGGACAGCCAAAGCTCCAAGCAGGGTCTGCGCGACCTCCTTCCTGAAAGTGGGGGCCTCGTTCTCCGTGGAGCTCGGCAAGGGACAGTAGCAGGCTCTGACCTGTGGCAGCCACAGCAGGTGGAGAACAGGGGTGCCCAGTCAGGGAGAAGGAAGGCACTGTTCTTGGGAATGCCAGAGTGATCCTCACCCTGGGCCCCTGGCAGGCAGAGGGTGGTGGTGACCATGTCAACCACTATCTGCTTCCTTCCTCTCTGCTCTCTTCTCCCTTCCTCTCTCCTATCCCCCACCACAGGCTCTATCTGCCCAATTCGGGACTTTTCTGGGAAAGAAGCTACCAAATTCGAAGGTAAAAAGAAAAACACGGCCACTAGGCCCACCCCAACCTCCTAGCTTCGAAACACCTACCCAACTGAGAACCAGCATGTCTAGAAGCCAGAGCTAAGAGGTCTACCCTCTGACTCCTGGTACCCTGGAGAACAATCCTGGGACTGGGGACAAAGAGCCATAAAGAAACTGCTCCCTCTTCCCCCACCTGGACCCACCTGCTTGACCAGGACTCCCCACCCAGCCTCTTTCTGGGCTCAGGTGTGACATCTGGCTCTACAGATGAGGTGCAAAAATGAGCAGAGAGGTGGGGAAGATGGCTGCCAACCTCGAGTTTGAAGAGGGGAGCACATTAGGGAGCCAAGGCCTGGCCAGCGGGGCCGGGGCTGGGAGGAAGAGGGACCCAGGGCTGGATGTTCTCTGGACATCAGCCCTGACCTCTGAAAAGTCAACTCTACTGCCCTCCTTAGAGCTAGTGATGCAGAGGCGTGGAAGCTGAGGATGAATCAAGCAATTTGCGTGCTTACTGTCCAGGCTGTGACCTTTGACCCCGAAGCCTCCCGTTGCCTTGCCAACCTGTCAACAGAATCTCCTAGGTAACAGCAGGGGCTCAGCAGCTGGCCTGGCTTGAGACTTTGGGGGAAGTGGGCACTTCTAGCCCTGGGCCCTGGCAAGCTCTGGGTGCCTCCTAGCATCCTGGGGTCCCCTGGATCCCTAGCACTAGACACAAGAATGTTCAGAGAAGGAATAAAAGTGATTTTCTGAGGACTTAAATACATGTAACATGACACTTTTATGATCAACCAAGTTATTTCACAATTTTAGGTCTTAGAGCAAAAGTATGGAGTATTTAAAAAAATCACTCTCCACTCCCCCAATGGCCCCATTCCATTAAAATTTTATTTCTTCATGAGTCCCCATTTCTGGAAATGCTATCAGCTCTGTCCAGGATCCTATAACCACAAGCCTTCATTGCGGGAACAAAAAACTTAAGTGGGAAATGGCCACGGAGACAGAAAGGATTTAAAAACCACAAAAAGGATCTGGGTCTTCGTTTCCAGGACAACATGGGGGGTGCGGGCACAGGTTCTTAGAACTCAGTTTAAATACCAACTTCAGGAGTCCTCTAGGCCCGGGCTCCCTTCCCCGTGCCCCTCAGCAGCTCCTCTGAGCCCACAAGGTGAGTCAAAGCACCTGGACAGACCCGATCCCCCAGGCGTGAGCGGTCCCAGTGAGTGAAAGGCTCTCACACCAGCATCCAGGGCTCTGTCCCCACCCTCTGCCCATGCCCATCTCTTGCAGGACCTGGCCGAATTTCAGCCCTACTGGCCAGTGTCCCAGGACAAAGTGGGAACATCATGTCCAGAGAACCCACCAAGGCTCCCTCTCTAGGCGATGCTCTGTGGGCTCATAATACTGGTTGTTACCTGGATCCCTCCCTCCCTCTGCCCGGACCTCCGTCCCCCCACTCCCCATCTGGATAAATGCTACCCACCTGTAATCTTCAAACCAGTCTCGAGTCCATTTAGAACAAACCTTAGCTGGGCACTTGGAACGTTGCCACATTCTACCTTTGCTTCTTGCTGTAGGGTCGGCCTCCCTCAGTCCACGTTCGACCTGGTTTACCTCTTTTCTGGAGCGCCTAGCCAACCGTCTCCCCTAGCAAGGGCCCACTGAACATACAGCTAAGTGTCTAGCTGATTTTTAAAAGAGAACAGGGGCAGGCTTATCACCTCGAACCTTATAACTGTAATGTATGCTCCCTTTGTCTTAAACCCTATAGTTACTCTCAACCCAAAACGAATTCATCCAGTTCAGAGAGAGCACAAACTGCTATGCAGTCTGTTGGGTCTTTTGGGGACAGGTGCCCAAAGGACAAGCCTGAAGGTTTGCTTTTATTTAATCTCTCCGAGTCTGACAGGCCGCTGGGTATTCATATCCAGGGCTCGAAAAGCCCGGATCCCACGCACCTGCTCTGGAAACTTTCCCAAATTACCTCTAAATGTCAAGGTGTGTCTCACCTTCTTCAAGATGATAAAAGATGTGGGGCAAGGAAAACAACCCAACCAACCAAGCAGGTAGAAAAAGCAGACGTGAACAGGCTGAGGGTTAATGAAAGCAACACAAAATAAGCCAGAGGCATAGCCTCCCCCAAACCAGAGAAGCCTTGGGGCATGCACAGCCGGGAGAAAGCAAGCCAGAGAGGAAGCTTGGCACTGCCTCACCTGCCACTTGTCCAATGGGGGGAGTGCTACCCCATTGGAGCGGTTAAGGTCGGACACCAGCACCTTCAGGATGTCCTGAATCTACAGGAGGCGAGAAGGGAGAAATAAGGGCAAGGGGAGAGAGAAAAGTGGCTTAGAGAGAGGTGAGAGAGTCAGGGAAGGAAGAAGGAAAGAGAGAAGGGAACAAATCCATGGCCTGGGCCACCTTCCAACGGCCACCGGCTGCCTTGCTGGAGACAGGAATCAAGGTACACAAAGGGAAAAGTCCCCTGAACTAGACAGAGAATGCAGTCACTGGCCCGATGCAGCAGTTTTCTTAATACACTCGTGAGACCCGCTCCTCAGGCCCAGGATGCTGGGGACGAATCTGACAGGAATGCCATCTCCATTCGAAAACCAGACTTCTGAGGAAGGGTTTGCCCGAACAAAGGGGGTTCCGGCTAGAAGTCTGAAAGGTACTGATCTGCTCCAACAATATCATCTTACAGATGAGGCCACTGGGCCCAGGGGAGGAAGTGATTTTCCTGAGGTCGCCCAGCAAGCTGGTGGCAAAGATGGACTCAAAAGTCAATGTCACCTAACCCAAGTGCTTGGGCCCCTCCTCACTACACCCTGGGCCTTTTTCGGTGCTTCCTAAAGGGACAGCATGACGGCATATGGCTACTCTCACTGCGTGGCTTCCCCTTTGAGGCCAGGGATGAAGAAAGTCACCATATCAGTACATCAAATACCACTACCCCTTAGCAAACCTTTACCCTGGACCAGGCCCTATAGCAGGCCTGGGTGGCTCAGTCAGTTAAATGTCCGGCTCTTGATTTCTTTCTCCTCAAGTTACGATCTCAGGGTCCCAGGATGGAGCTCCACGTCAGGCTCTGTGCTCAGCGGGAAGTCCGCTTGAGGATTTTCTCCCTCTCCCTCTCGTTTTGTGCCCCCACCCCCACCCCGCTCTCTCTCAATAAATAAATCCTTAAAAAAAAAATCAACCATCTCGTTCCAGTGTCACAAGTGTAAGAAAGATAACATTACCCCAATCTTACTGATGTGGAAATATACCCCTAGAGGGACATTATCCCTGGCAAAGGGAGAGTTAGGACTCAAACCTGTACCTGACACTTCTTCCACAATCTTAACCACCACCCTCTGCTCCCCTTGGAGCACCCCTGGTCCCAGGAGTCTGGCCAGCCAATACTCACATCCTCAGGGGAGTGACAACTATCAGAAGCTGTTGTTTCTGAGCAACTCCCATTTTTGATCTTCCGTTTTTTCTTTACTCCTGCAGGAGTACCAGGGCTGTTCTTCTGCTGATACTCCCTCAACTGCAGAGAAGAAAAGCAGTGAGAACTGTATGCTCCTATATTCACACCCAACTTTGTAGTTTATGATATACTCCTATATTCGCCATCTGATTTAATGCCATCAACAGCCCTACATGGTGTTGTAATTCTCAGTGACCACAGAAATGGAATGATAACATAGCATTATAAAGGGGGGGGAGCAATAATGGAATTTAAACCTAGTCTTCTGACTCTGGAGTTCTGGGGGTATGCCATGAAATCAGCAAGTGCCAAGAGGCAAAACCAGAGGTGGAGATGGAAAAGTAAACATCTGAGTAATCTAGGGTCCTTTCCTACCCATCTGTTAAAGCCGCACACTGGTACTTATCAAACTTTTACATCAACGTATCCTGATAGCAGAAGGCAATGAAGGCACACACCTAGTGAACGTGGAAATGTAACAGAACAAGGGCAACCCAAGCACCATTTCACTAAAAGTCTATTATAATCTAACAAATCTATGCAAATGTCATCCCTAGGTACATTAAAATGGCTTTTCTCCAGGGGTGCCTGGGTGGCTCAGTGGTTAAGCCTCTGCCTTCAGCTCAGGTCATGATCCCAGGGCCCTGGGATGGAGCCCTGCATCGGGCTCTCTGCTCAGCAGAGAGCCTGCTTCCTCCTCTCCCTCTGCCTGCCTCTCCATCTACTTGTGATCTCTGTCAAACAAATAAATAAATAAAATCTTTAAAAAAAATGGCTTTTCTCCCTCAAGAGAATCAAGCACAACTGATACTTCAGTCCCATATTATCCTGTGGCATTTAGAACACTCCATGTTGAGATGATGATTTGGGGAAGATTCCCACCTGTAAAGTTCAGGTTCCAGAGATCTGTTCCACAGAGGATAAGCAGATCTCGCTCCAAAGAGCACTGGGACTCTGGTCCCAGAATCACAGGGAATTAAAATGTGAGGTAGAGAATTCAGATTTAAAATGTGAAAGTCTTTCTGGACAGTATAAACCTAGGAGGAAACCATACTAAAGAAAACACATTTTCCCCCAAGGTGTCACCAAGGTGTTATCAACGTTCCGTGATCACTTAAGTCAGTGTGTAAGGATGGGGTACAGTCTTAGAGTAAGGGCTCCTGAAACCTCTCCCACCTAGGTCCCATAGTCCCCAGTCCCCTTGAAGCTGGATATTTGTGCTGCGACTCGAGAAACCGGAAAGGGTATGAAAACAAGGGGGACTGGGTAGTAAGATCAAACACCGGGCTCGTGGCGCTAATGACAGTTCCGAGGGGGATTGTGACGTAACTACATTCCACTCCTCCCTACCGACGCCCGAGTCGCCGCTCCGCGGTGGGGGAGGGGAAAGCAGGGCCGGGACCGAGGTCCTCCGAGATCCGGACGGGCCAGGGGACTCCGGGTCCTGGTTCTCGGTGGCAGAAAGCGAGGGCCAAGCCCGGAGCGAGGATCCCGGGGGGTCACCGGCCCAAAGTCACCCAGAGGCCAGGGGCGACGGGCGAGGGCGGGGGCTGGGCTGCCGGGGGGCGGGACTGGCTGAGAAGACTTTGAGGGGGGAGCGCCAAGGGGCGCCGAGGGGCTCGCCCTGTGTGCCTCAGGGGCAGCACAGACTCTGGCCACGGCCCGGCCGTCGGAGAGGCCTTTGGCTGGGTCAGGGAGCCGCGACCCGGCACATTTTACCTTTTTCTTGGCAGCTGCCAATTTGCTCTGTCGGGTTTCTTCCGACATCCCGGTACGGGGGGAGGGAAGGGGGGGCCACATCACCAAATCCCGTCAACCACTGCGGAATAGCTTCCGCTGGTCAAGGCGCCGGTGTGCGACTGAGCCAGAAAAGGAGGGACCCGGGAGTTTCTAGGCAGCAGCTGGGTGGGCGTGGTCCCGATACTTGAATTCTATTGGCCGGAGAGAAAGATGAAAGGAAAGGGGGCGTGGTCATCCCGCCGCGGGCCACAAGGGACAGGTGGAGTCACAATGAAAGCTGCGCGCGCAGCCGCTGTCCCCGCCCACCTCGAGGGAGGGGCGGGGCTTGAGCTGGCAGGGTGCGCGCGCATATCTCCCTATGTGACCCTTCCCGGCCTCCGTCCTAAGATTCCGAATACCTGGCGGGCCTGAGGGGCTGCTCTCCCGCCCTCGCCCTGGACCCTCCTGCACTACATACTCCTCCGAGACGGGGGCCTCGGACCCCAGGGCTCCGGAGGTGGGCAAGGAGCGGAGAGCAGGGCGAAAGGACATCCCTTCATAGTCCCCTTCCGGACTCCCCATGGCCCTGCCCCAGACTCTCTCGTCCCAGAGATCACTTCCGGAAACCCCCATCTAGCCCTCCACACCCCCCCTCTCGGAGTCTCCCCTTCCTTGAGGATCCCTACCCTGATACCGGACCATAACTAACCCCTTTCCCAACTCCTAACCTCCCACACCACCCACGCACCCCTTTCCACCCAGAGCCGACTCTAAGCTCAATCAGCATTTTTCCCTCGGATTCCTCTCCAGGACTCAGCCAGGACTTTCCAAAAGTTGCCGCGGGACCTTCCAATCCCCTGTGAGTATGCCTATGCACCCCTCCCTGCTCACCCTCCCCCGTGGAAGTCAGTGCTGCTCCCAGCCCCGCCTCTATCCCCAACCGTAGCTGACCCACCCCAGCCCTCTTCAGACCTTCCCCCAGCAGACCTTGTTCTGCTGAGAAACTCCAGGTCATTTCTCAGTCCTTCCCCTTCTCTTCCTCCCTGCCCACCAAGCTTCAAAGAAGAAGCCCTGTCCTGACATTTGCTGGTGGTACCCCAGGCTCTCCCAGTGGGCTCTGTCTCTCCTCCTTGCTGACAGCACCACAAGTGGTTGGTTTTGAAAACACCACGATCCCCTCCCTCGTCTGTTCCCCCCCACCACAGAAACCACTCTCATTCCCTCAGAGGCACGTGCTCTCTCCCGCCTTTGCCATTTGGTTATACTGTCCTTTTCTGGAATACTCTCCTTCCAGCCCTTTAGCAAGTTGATGCCTGCTCATCCTTTAGAGTTGAGGTCCCCCAGAGAAGCCTCACCCCCACTTCTGACTCAGTCCAGTTGCTGAGACACTCCCTTCGCACACTGTACTTCACCTTAAAAGCACTTTTCAGACTTGTCGTTAGTTGATTAATTGTCATTCACCCATCCATCTGACACGTTTTTGGGTTGTTTTTTTTTTTTTTAAGATTTTATTTATTTGTCAGAGAGAGAGAGCACAAGCTGGCAGAGTGGCAGGCAGTGGGAGAGGGAGAAGCAGGTTCGGGACTTGATCCCAGGACCCCGGAATCATGACCTGAGCCAAAGGCAGATACTTAACCAACTGAGCCACCCAGGTGTCCCTGACATGTTTTATTGTCTACTATGTGCCAGTCCCTGTTGGGGACACAGTGAACAAAACACTGTCCCTGCCCTCGTGGGGTTTACACTCCAGGGGCATAAGGCTGACAGTGAACCAGAATATTATTAATGAAATGTATATGTCAAGTGGTGATGGGTGTTATAAAATATCAGGACAAAAGAATAGTGAGCCATTGAGGAGTGACCATTTTAGGCAGGGTGGTCCGCGAAGGCCTTCCTGATGAAGTGTGAGTAGAGTTTTAAATGGAGCTAACTGGAGGAAAAACATAATTATTTAGGGGCAGAGAGGGCAAAGATGAACTGCAGCCCCGGGGAAGGGGATTGTTACCCAATGGAATTATAAGCCCAGTGACATCACAGACTTGAGCATCTGAGGTCTGATTAGGGGCCAGGATGGGCCCTTTAATTAGGACTAGGTGTGGCTAGGACTGAAAGAAAACCCCAAATAATGGTGGCTTAAACCCAGGCCTCTGTCTTGTTTCACTGCACCTTCAACATGGTTCTACCTCATGGCCCAAAACACTGTTCAGCTCTTTGATTACATCCACATTCCAGCCAGCAGGGAGGAGGAAGACAGGCCAGAGAAAGGCGTACCCTCTCACTGGAAGGACAATTCCCAGACGTTGCATACATAATTTCTGATTAACTTCCACTTGCCAGAACTTGGAGGGCTACATCTAGTTCCAAGGGCAGCAGGGCAATGTAATCTTATTAGGGGGTAGGGGGTGTTGGTCACTAAGCAGAAGGTGGGGCGGTGGTTGTTGAAAACGTGTAGGTTCTGAATTGTGGATAATGGGTCACTCTGGCTAATGACTTTGTGTGCCATTCAGCGGCCATCTCCCAAGTCTGGCCAGGCTGATGGGGCCAGCAAGGAGTCTCTCCACCTTGACATTCAGAAACTGAAGGAAAAGAGGGACCTGCTGGACAAGGAGATTGTCCAGTTAATATCTGAGTAAGTCTCTTTGGGTACCTCAGCATGCTTAAGATAACTTTTAACCTGGGCCCGGTAACTGAAACCCAACCACACTAGCTTAGTGTAAAACCAGGACTGTGTCCTGTGGAGGGATTCAGCCTGTCTCAGCAGCCTCTCCCAGGTAGGGTATGGTCAGACCCAGGAGGAGCAGGAACAAGGGAATGGAAAGCTGTCCAGAGCAGAGGTTATCACCCTCTCAGTTCATCTCTGTCTCTGGTTCCGGTCCTTCTCTGCCTCTGCTATCTGCACACCACCTCCATTCTCTCTCTGCAGGTGGGCTCTCCAGGGCTTGGGGGAAGCTAAGCTCTTCCCCACAACTCCTGGACTTTCTCACGCCCCTTGCTGCAGCCATGTGGCACAGACTGAGCAGCCTTTGAATGTGTATTTCATGCAGGAGGGGATCTGACTAGCCACCCATGTGCCTATCTGTGAATCCCCCTGCGGTGGCCAGGGTCACACAGCACCAGTGTGGCTGGGAACTGCTCCCTCAGGGCACAGGGAGATTTGCCTGTCTTGTCCACAGTAGGTCCTTAGGGAACATTTGTGTTTTTTTAAGATATTATTTATTTACATGACAGAGATCAAAGTAGGCAGGGGGCGGGGGGAAGCAGGCTGCCCACTGAACAAAGAGCCCGATGCAGGGCTCAATCCTAGGACCCCAAGATCATGACCTAAGCCGAAGGCAGAGGCTTAACCCACTGAGCCACCCAGACCCAGGCGCCCCGTGTGTGTGTGTGTTTAATTTTTTTTTCTTTAAGATTTTATTTGTTGGGACGCCTGGGTGGCTCAGTTGGTTAAGCGGCTGCCTTCGGCTCAGGTCATGATCCCAGCGTCCTGGGATCGAGTCCCACATCGGGCTCCTTGCTTGGCAGGGAGCCTGCTTCTCCCTCTGCCTCTCTGTCTGCCTGTGCTCGCTCTCTCTCTCTCTCTAACAAATAAATAAATAAAATCTTTAAAAAAAAAGAAGATTTTATTTGACAGAGATCACAAGTAGGTAGAGAGGCAGGCAGAGAGAGAGAGGAGGAAGCAGCTCTCTGCTGAGCAGAGAACCCAATGCGGGACTAGATCCCAGGACCCTGAGATCATGACCTGAACTGAAGGCAGAGGCTTTAACCCACTGAGCCACCCAGGCACCCATGTGTGTGTTTTTTTTTTTTAAGATCTTATTTATTTGCCAGAGAGAGAGTACAAGCAGGGGGAGTGGCAGGCAGAGGGAGAAGCAGACTCTCCACTGAGCACGGAGCCTGATACACAGCTGGATTCCAGGACCATGAGATCAGGACCTGGGCCAAAGGCAAACGTTTAACTAACTGAGCCACCCAGGCATCCCGTGAACATTAGTTAAATAGATGCCTTGTGGGACAGCTGGTGGCTCAGTCGGTTAAGCATCTGCCTTCAGCTCAGGTCCTGATCTCAGGGTCCTGGGATCAAGTCCTGTGCCAGCTCCTTGCTCGTGGGGAGTCTGCTTCTCCCTCTGCCTGCTGCTCCCCCTGCTCGTGTGCTCACTCACTCTCTTTCTCTCTCTGAAGAATAAAGAATAAATAAAATCTTTAAATAGATACCTTGTTACTCTCTGAACCTTGGATCCTCCTTAGCTTTCTTTTTTTTTTTTTATAAAGATTTATTTATTTGTCAGAGAGTTAAAGAGAACACAAACGGGGACAGTGGCAGACAGAGGGAGAGGCAGGCTCCTCACTGAGCAGGGAGCCTGATGCAGGACTCAATCCTAGGACCCTGGGATCATGACCCGAGCTGAAGGCAGACACTTAACTGACTGAGCCACCCAGGTGTTCCTCTCCTCAGCTTTCTTTTTTCTTTTCTTTTATTTTTTTAAAGATTTTATTTATTTATTTATTTGACATAGAGAGAGATCACAAGTAGGCAGAGAGGCAGACAGAGAGGGAAGCAGGCTCCCCGCTGAGCAGAGAGCCTGATGCGGGCTCGATATCAGGACCCTGAGATCATGACCTGAGCTGAAGGCAGAGGCTTTAACCCACTGAGCCACCCAGGTGCCCCTCCCCTCAGCTCTCTTAAAGATCGTCTCTGTCTCTCTCTCTCTCTCTCCACCCCTCACCCCAGAGGCTACAGTGTGGATGAACTGGAGGACCACATCTCCCAGCTCCACGAGTATAATGACATCAAGGATGTAGGCCAGATGCTGCTAGGCAAACTAGGTGAGCAGCAGGACCCCAGAGGAGCACCAGGGCTCGGAAGGAAGGAGTCTGCATTCCCCCGAGTGTCTGGATTTTGCTCCTGGGCCCTCTAACTTGCCAGCCTTCCTATCCTCCTCAGCTGCCCCCCTCCCCGAATGCCCCGATGCAGCTGTACAGCTCTTGCAGGAGTCCCTGGGGTTTCTTCCCTCAAGTGTAGAGCCCGCTTCAGTGCCCCAGGCAGGTTTGAACATGAACTTGCCTACCTGCTAGATTGAGGGCTGTGGTTCCCGGTCTTCGGGGACCTACTCAACCTTAAGTGGCTGACTTACTCCAGAGGCAGAAGATCACAGAAGGGGGACTCTGTGATGTCAAGGAGTACTTTGTTCTTCCTTGAACACAGTCTGACTATCCAGAGGGCTCGGCCAAGGCACAGACACCTGTGTGCCTGGGCTGGTTAGGACAGTCCACTTTGGAAGCAAGCGAAGGCATGGATGGCCTCAGTCCGGTCACCTGGCTGGGGTCAGTGGGCACTCCAGCGTTCAACAGCCAGTGACTGTGTGGGACAGGGTGTGGGGCTGGGACATCTGCCTGGTCACTGCAGGAGTTTAGCACTTCGTGTAGAATTGCCCATCAGCACCCGGGAGTCTGTGGTGGGGAGGGCTTCTCTGTTCCAGTGGGGACTGGGTCCCAAAGAAGGAAAGGGAACAACAGGAGGAGGGAAATACAGATGGAGAAAGGAGGGTGATCAGGCCCCAAGGAGAAAGGAAGGTGAGGGGACTGTAGCCTGGTGGTTAAGCGCATCAGCTCTTGGGAGATGGAACCCAGCTTGAGACCCTTCTTTCCAGTCATGGGACCTGGAGAGGACAGAGCAGCCTCTCCTCTGAGGTGACATTTACTGAGCACTTGCTCTGTGCTGCTCTGCAGGGTGTGGGGCACCCTAGCAAACCAGACACTTAAAGGACCCTGTTCTCATGTGACTTATGTTTTGGTATTGAGGGAGGGGTGGGGAAAGGTCAGTAAGTAAAGGAACACGAACAAAGGAATGATAAAATGTGTTAAGTGTTATGAGGGAAACAAAGGCCAGAGATGGAGAATATTGAGGTTTGAACAGGGTGGCGGGTAGGGAGGAGCTAAGGCAGTCAGGGAACGCCTCTCAGGAGACCCCTTCCCCTGGGAGGAAGAAAGGGTCTTTGAGGGAGCAGGAGGAATGGCACCACCAAATGGCCAGGGCATGACCCATGAGCCAGGCTAAGGAGTGAGGGTTTTCAGCAGTCCCCAGGTGCGATGTAAATATAAATTTGCCTTTTCAACAGGTGGCTGTAGCTGCTCTGTGTGGAGTCCCGGGGGGCTTTGTTTGACTCCTCTGTGAAGTGGGGTAAGGGTTCAGTAAATCTAGTTTGGGGTGACCAAGCAGGGCCCATAGTGGTAGGGTCTGGAAGGAGTAGCAAGGGGCTATGTCAGCCACCTAGGGGAGCAGGGGTCCAGGAGTGGGTCCTGGGTAGGTCAGGCCTTTGGCCATTCTCCCTTCCACTCCTCCCAAGCCACATGCGTTCTTTCTTCTTTCTTTCCTTTCAGCCGTGATCCGAGGTGTCACCACCAAAGAATTGTATCCAGAATTTGGCCTGGATATGAATGACTGAGCCAAGGCTCACAGCCCTTTGTCCACAGCCCAATGAGACAGGCAGATTTGAACATGAGAGGCGGTTGAGCCCAGCACCCACAGGCTTCCCAGCAAGGAAGTGTGGGAAGCCGTTTTCTAGAGAACTCAGTCTGAGTCAGGAGGGAGCCCAGACAAGAGCTGGACAGCGAAGAGCTGTTCCCTGCTCCAGGTTTCCTGAAATGTCCCCAAGATATCTATGTGTGTATGTCTCCCATTTGTAAATAAACATACAAGCAATGTGGGTGTGAACCTATACATTGAGTCCCTCTCCTCTGGTAGCCCCCTAATCTTCCTCAGGAGAAAGAGAGCCTGCCTTAGGTCGTACAAAGCTTAAATGTGCCAGGCACAGTGCTGAGCACCTTACATCTGTTCTCTCTAAGGCCTTAGTCCATCCCATGAGAAATGTATATTGCTATCCCCCCTGTACAGATGAGGAAATTGAGGCTCAGAGAAGCGAAGTGACTTACCCAAGGTCACACAACCAGTAAGTGGCAGAGCAGAGATTCGAGCATAAGTCTCATTCTGAAGCTTATGGTGTGCAATACAGCCTTTCTGGGTTGGGGGCCAGGCAGGGAGGAGCTGAGCATGAGGCAGAGATGCTGGGGGAATTCTTCCCTTGTGCGTCCATCTGCACAAGGAAGGTTCCAGTCTTGACTACAGTCCTCTGCCACGGTGGGGCAAGCTGTCGCTTCTCCCTCGTGTCTTGCTTATCCTGATCCACCAGCACCGGCAGAGGGAAGACGAGTGTTGCAAGTGCCTGGTGCAATCCAGAATGGCAGGATTTCACACTGGACCCACCAAGAGTTCTGACTGTTCTAGCTGCTCATCTGGCTGTCCCTGCTGGACATCTTCTTGAGATCTTTAGTGTGATAGCAGAGCTTGAGGGCAGGCCGTCATGAGGTGAAGGAAGCACAGTTTCTAAAAACCTGCCGTGTGAGTCAGGCCTGGGTGTGGGTTCCAGCTCTGCCCACCTAGGAGCCATGTGATCACAGCCACTGAGTTGGCCTCTATAAGCAGAAATCCCAGTAGTGCCGTATGCGGTGGGCAGTTAGCATTAGCTGCCTCAGCTAACAGCCCCACATCTCCGTGGCTGAGCACAAGAAAGTTTATTGATCATCAAATCTGATGAAGGTCTTGGATACCCCCCACACACACGTTTTGGGGCTTTGCCACCGGAATCCACAGCAGGGAGCAGAGACAAGGAGAAGACACGTCAAGTCTGAATCAACCTGTCCCCCTATTAGCAGCCATCACTCCTCTCACAGACAGTTTCCAGAACTAGCCACGGGGCCCAAACCCACCAAGGGAGACCGGGACTGGGAAAGGAGGGTGAGCACCTGGATCTGGGGCGGGCACCGGCTGCCGTCTGAGCCCCATGTGCCTAGCTGCCGGTGCCCCGTCCGCACTCCTCAGTGGCTGGACTGACCCGTGCCCATGCCCCCTCCAGGTGGCATTCACACATTCGTTGCGGGTGCGTGCCCTCGTGGATGACCACGAGAGCCAGAGCGCTCTCCCATTTGGGGCCATTTCTTGCCATTTCCTATACCTTCACGTCACTGTGTCCACAGGTTTTCACAACCATCTGGCCAGACAGCTCCCATCATCCTCCTCACTTTGTAGGAGAGGAAACTGAGGCTCAGTGAGTGGTAGCAACTTGACAAAGTCACACAGTGGCCAAGTGGGAACAAGAGCCCCGGTCTGGCTGGCTCAGACTCTGGCCTTCTAACCTGGGCCCCACACTGTGAGGCCTTCATGGGCTGTCTTCCCAGCCCGGGTGCCCTCTGAGGACAAGACTGTCAGATTCATCTCGAGTGACACCCTCCGTGCCTGCACCTCACACATACTTAGTATTTACCTACCGAATGTGACCGTGATCCCAACCTCTAGGTCCTGCGGGAGAGCTGGTGATCTAACTGGAGATGGGTGCGGGACGGGGTCAGGCTTTCGGAGTCTCTCACATGTCTGAAATCCTACACAGCTGTCACCTCACTCTTCCCTTGCAGCTTCCAGGGCCACATCACCTTCCAGTGTAGGAGGAGCAAGAGAGGTCAGCTTCCAGGCTCGGGGGAAGGGGGGAGCCCCAGAAGGAAAGGCCCCCACCTGCAGGTTCCCCCCCACCTTGCGCCATTTTCTCCACACAGACAGCTGGCTTGTCGTATCTCTGTCCACACTGTGTCTCTCCATGCCAGGAGCTGGGAGCCACAGCCTCTGGGTCTCTGCCATGCAGTTCACCTGCCAGCAGAAGTCAGGGATCTAAGAAATGACGATAATGCAGTTCAATCAAAGGCTGTTGTGGGTTACAGGAACACGTGTGAACAGCACCTATCCAGTTTGGGACATTGGGGAAATGTCACAGGGTAGAGACACGCAGGCATGTACTGGGAGTCAGCCAGACAAGAACGTGGTGAGGATTCTGGAGGAGAAATGACACTGACAGAGGCCCTGAGGCCGAGATCTCAGTGGCCCCAGGACGGGCACTGGGGACTCAGTCTGCTTGGACAGGGATTAGAGACAATTTGCTGACTATTTACTTGGACTCTTGGTGCAGATGGGACCCTATCCCAGACAGAGTGTAACCCAGCTCTGCATTCGGGGCTTATCTGTTTTTGCAGAGAGATGGGTACAGTTTTATTCTCCGTAACTCACATTTCATGATCGAACTCCTACAGTTTGAAAAAAAATCCAATGAAGACATTAGCTCCAATGAAGACATCAAAAGAAGACATAGGGGGTGTCTGACCGGCTCATTCAGAAAAGGGTGCAACTCGATCACGGGGTTCATGTGTTTGGGCCCCATGTGGAGTATGGAGATTACTTAAATAAAACTTTAAAAAAACAAAAATAAGGGACACCTCAGTGGCTCAGTCGGTTAAGGGTCTGACTCTTGACTTCATCTCAGGTTATGATCTCAGGGTCCTGAGATGGAGCCCCATGTCGGGCTCTGTGCAGGGCATGGAGCCTGCTTAAGATTTTCTCTCTCAGGGTGCCTGGGTGGCTCGGTGGGTTAAAGCCTCTGCCTTCGGCTTCGGTCATGATCCCGGGGTCCTGGGATCGAGCCCCACGTTGGGCTCTCTGCTCGGCAGGGGGTCTGCTTCCTCCTCTCTATGCCTGCCTCTCTGCCTACCTGTGATCTCTGTCAAATGAATGAATAAAATCTTTAAAAAAAAAAAATTCTCTCCCTCAACCTCTTTTTTCTCTCTCTCTCTCTAAAAAAAAAATTAAAATAACAGTAAAAAAAAGACACATAGTTAAAAATAACAGGGAATGCCCCAAAATAATAATAACCCTTATTCAAGATGGGAGGATTCTGGGTGTTTTCTCTTTTCTCACGTTTTTCTCTAGAGCAGGCTGCTATCACACGGGGGGTTCCAGTGCCAGAATCCCTACACCTCCCACCTGCTGACTCTCTCCATTTCCAATCCTGCCAGTTAACCCTGACCTTCCTGGAATTATACTTTCTTTGCTTTATTCCTTCCCTTTTTCCTTAACTCTGTACTAGTTATTTTGCTTGATTCTAAGCTTATCCTCAACCCTAGTTCCAAATATTACTAGAGATCATTTTTCCCTGGACCCTCGCCTCCTTACAAAATACAGAAAGCCCCAAGTCAAGTCCCAAGACCTCTTGTGGCTATGTACTCGTGTTCTGGCAGTTGCCCTGAGTTGCATTTCTTCTGGAAGGCATCACATGGCACTGGGGCCGATTCCAGGTTGTCAAGCTGAGAATGGATGGATGGATGGATGGATGGATGGATGGATGGATGGATGAATGAATGAATGAATGAATGAATGAATGAATACACTGCCCAGAACTCCTGAGACCAAGAAGGACGCTGGAAAGGAAAGCATCATTTGGATCCATTTCCTCTTTTGTGAGGTCACATCTGCCCAGTATCATGGCAGGCAGAGGCCTCCAGGGGGCAGTGTCCACCCAGAGATGCGCTGAGGTCGGGGGAAGCAAGCCCTAGGGCGGCCTTGCTGGGAAGGTCCCGGCCTGCAGGGCCAATGGCGGAGGACAACCAGATCCTCAACGCGCCCCACACAGAAGTGGGGTTCTCACCGGCGGCACCCCTCTCAGGAGTCTGGAGTGACCCCAACCCCTGCCACAGGCGGTAAGGAGCCCATTGGCTGTGAGATGCGGAGAGTGACAAGTGCCATTTCTCAAGGGGCACCTCTGTGGTGGCAGCAAAGGGTACCTCTGTCACAGACCTCGATTGTTTGATCGCATCTAGTGTAAACCTGACTCAAAACCATTTATTATGCAGCCCCTACGGCAGGAACACAACCTGCATTGTTGTCATCCCTGGGACGGAAAGGGGTCATTTCTGGACACCCCACTCTCAGGGAGGCAGTGTCACCAAACAGCACCCCACTTGAGCTCTGCTCAGAAGGGGACACATTGGGGAAGGAGGGTAGGGAGGAAGGCCAGGAGCCCAGGGCCCCACTGTGGTGGGAGAAGGGTGTGTGCAGTCACCCCCCACCCCCCTAACCCCACCCCACCCCTCGCCCTGGATGCCCTGGAGGCACTGTGATGAAAGTTCTAGGTCAGGTGGATGGGGACTGACATTAAGGTGAAAGGTGACAGCCACGTACTCAAACCAGTCACAAGCCGGAGGGTTCCCCAGAGAAGGGTTTGATGGTGGTAACAGCTACCCTTTATGAGACATGGCCGGCCAGGCAGAGAGACAAGCATGTCACCAGGCATCCCATCCGCACCTCCCAACCACTGAGTGCATTAAGTGGAGTCTCCCCATTTCCAAACAGCAGTTCAGGGGTGGAGTGACTCGCTCCAGGTCGCAGGGCGATTAGTAGCTGCACTGTCGGACCCCAGGGCCTGGCCCATGGTTGGCTGTCCTGCCTCCCCAGCAGAGGCCCAGCCTCCCGGGAGTCTCTCACCCAACATTACGCGTTGACAAAAGGAGGAGTTAGAACTTGAACCCAGAACTCTCTGAGCCCTTAAGCTCAAGGTCTTAACCACAAATCTCTGCTGTGCTTCTTAGAATTTGTATCTGCCCAAGCCCTGACCTAGCAGCCAGGCCAGTGGCCAACAGTGAACAGCCTTGGCCTTGACCCCTCTTTCCTAATTCGTCTGAGCAGGAGGCTTTGCTCCCTTCCTGGGGACCCTCTCATTCCTAACATGAGGATAGGACCAGACCCTCTCCTGACCTTTAGCTTCTTCAGCCTCTTGTGTTCATCCCGAAATCCCAAAGGATCTCAGCTAGAATGACCATCACGGCATTACCTGCCACTGGGAGAGCATTGCCAGACCCCAGGCGATAGTGCCTGTGTTTGCACGGATTCCTAAGAGGTACAAGCCTATCTCCGTTTTCCAGAAGAGGCAAATAAAACTCAGAGAGGGTAAGCCACTTTCCCAAGGTCACACATCTAAGAGCAGAGTTAGTGGTTAAACGTTCCAAAGATGTGCTCTTTAAAGCCCAGGTAATAATTTCCAAACCTCTGATTATCATAATTATCTGAAAGGGCTTTTTAAAAATTAAAATTTGGGTGCCCGACTCCGCCCAAGGGATTCTGATTTTGTAGGCCTGGGGCAGGCCTGTATTTTTTTAACGAGCTCTCCAGGTGTTCTTGATATATGACCTCTCTGGTGAGTGAGCTTTGGCGGTAGGTGAAATGGCTTCTAACCGCCGGTAATAGCATCGGATCAAACACTGCCTCCAAACCAGCTATACTCCAGCCCATCTAGAGAGTCCCTGGCCCAGAAGATCCAGCTCTAGCTCAGACTCCGGCGGGATCTGATCTGCCTTCTCCCCAGAGCCCTCTCACAGGTCCCCGTATTTGTTGGCTCGGCGACTTGGCCAGAGGGACCTGCAGCCCCACCCTCCCCCTGGCTCCAGCGGACCTGCCTGGCTGGTTTGCCAGGACCAGCTCCGCCCGTCTTGCCATCTTAGGGCTCCTCTTGCTTCTGACTTATCGGGGGCGCAGGAAGTACTCGCAGTGGTCGGCGGCGGGGACTGCGTGGAAGAGGGCTGGATGGGGAGTCACTCTGACGCAGGCTGCATTGCAGACCACAGGGGAGCTGGCAGGAGCCCCCAGACAGCCCCCCTCCCCCACCCCTGCCCCTGCCGGTACCAGTCACTCCCTGGCCACCCACCTGATGCTCGTCTCTCTCGGCCAACCTCCACCGCCCCCACACAGGCACTTGAGTAGTGTGACTAATGTGTGTCCCTCCTGCTCTCCAGCCCGTCTCCGTCGTCCCACCCTTCCTGCTGAGGTGCTCGAACGAGGCGGGTAGTTAGGGACTGACAAGATTCGCAGCGGAGATCCAGATGTGGGTGATACGGTGTTGCAAGGAGTTCTTTGTTTGTTTTTGAATCCGTGGCCAAACAGAGGAAGTTCAGGAGGCCGTGCCACCGACAGACAGTTGTTAGCATGAACTTGGCCGAGCCTATAAAGGAGGTAAAATAAAACGTGTTGTGGCCACGTCCTGAGGGATCAGAGCTGTGAAGGCGGGTTTAATGTTTCTAAAGATACAGGCCATTGTGTCCGCTCATTATTATGATAATGCCTTTGCGAGTCCTAGGCGGGGAGTGCCAGGTCTTTCTAACTTGCAGTGGGACCTTTCGTGAGCCCGCCTTCTGGGGTAGTAAAGTCTGGGGCTGGTTAGGGAGAGGAGGGCTGAGAGGGAAGGAATAAGAGAGGGGCACCTAGGAGGGAGGCAGTAAGGGAGTGCGCTGGGAGGGCCTATAAATAGAAAATTCTTACCTTGAAAGCTGGGGTTATCTGGGCGTTAATATCCAATAAGCATTTTTTTCAGGCACCGCTCAAAACTCTGGGGATGCAATAGTAGGAAAACAAATATCCCAGGGCTTGTGAACCAACACGCTAAGGCTGGGAGAAGACAATAAAGCAAATAAAAGATAATTCATCCTTTGGATGGTGCCAAGTGCCAGCAAGAAGAATAAACAGGAAAAAGAGATGGAACCTGAAGCTTATAAAATTTGGGTCTCCTTCTCCGAAGACATATTGAATGAATTCAAGTTTAGGTCCTGGGCCCAAAAGGAGGCCTATTCTGGAGCAGAATACTTTTTCTAGTTTTTTTTTTTTTTTTTAAGAATTTATTTATTTATTTGACAGAGAGATCACAAGTAGGCAGAGAGGCAGGCAGAGAGAGAGGAGGAAGCAGGCTCCCTGCCGAGCAGAGAGCCTGATGTGGGGCTTGATCCCAAGACCCTGAGATCATGACCTGAGCTGAAGGCAGAGGCTTAACCCACTGAGCCGCCCAGGCGCCCCTCTAGGTTTGTTTTTTTTTAAGATTTTATTTATTTGACGTAAAGAGAGAGGGAACACAAGCAGGGGGAGGGGCAGAGGGAGAAGCAGGCTTCCCTCTGAGCAGGAAGCCCAATGCGGGGCTTGATCCCAGAACCCTGAGATCATGACCTCAGCCTAAGCCAGGCGCCCCTAAGTATTTTTTTTTTTAATTTTTTTTTTTTTTTTTAATTTGTCAGAGAGAGAGAAAGAGCGAGCACAGGCAGACAGAGCGGCAGGCAGAGGCAGAGGGAGAAGCAGGCTCCCTGCTGAGCAAGGAGCCCAATGTGGGACTCGATCCCAGGACGCTGGGATCATGACCTGAGCCGAAGGCAGCCGCTTAACCAACTGAGCCACCCAGGCGTCCCACCCCTAAGTATTTTTTAAAGATGTTTATTTCTTTATTTTTTAAGATTTATTTATTTCAGAGAGAGAGAGAGGGAGCAGGGGGAGGTGCAGAAGGAGATGGAGAGAGAATCCTTGAGCAGACACCCTGCCCCTGCTGAACATAGAGCCTGACGTGGAGCTCAATCCCAGGACCCTGAGATCATGACCTGAGCTGAAGGCAGAGGCTTTAACCCACTGAGCCCCAAAGATGTTTATTTTTGAGTCATCCCTACACCCAATATGGGGCTCAAACCCATAACCCTGAGATCAGGAGTCATGTGTGTTTCACCGACTGAGCAAGCCAGGCTTCTAGGGCAGTCTCTTAGAGGTTTTTGGTCTTGGTTTTGGTTTTGGTTTTATTTACTTGTTAGAGAAAGAGCACACAAGCAGGGGGAGCAGCAGAGGCAGAGGGAGAAGCAGGCTCCCCGCTGAGCAGGGAGCCCCATGCGGGGCTGTGCCAAAGGCAGACACTTAACCAACTAAGCGCCCCCCCCTTTTTTAAGAGTTGCTTCCCCCCCTCCCCGGGGTGGTTTTAAGTATCATGGGAAGATGTCAGTAGGGTGGAGACCCACAGGAGGGGACAGAGGGGGCCGAACAAGTGGAGAAGTTCTTGAGATAGGAGTGTTTGAGGAAGAGTGTAGAAGCCATGTGGGCTCCCCAGGGCAAATGATGGATAGGGAAGAGGTGGGGCCAGGGCGGGGAGCAGATTGTGAGGGCCTTTGAAGAACCTTGGCTTCTATCCTGGGGGAGCAAGGAAAAGCTTTGCACAGTAACGAGTAACAAGTCTGACTTGCATTTTCCAAAATCCCTCTGTCCACCAGGTGGACGGGTTATGAGGGTGGACCTAGGTGAAGGTTGGTAAATGGTCAGATTCTGAAAACAACAGCATTTTGAAGGCATAGCCAGCAGCATGTGCTAATGGATGAAGAATGGGGCGTGTGGGAAAGGGGGCCTGCTGGGATCTGGGCCGGAGAGCCTGGAAGAGTGGAGTTGTGCTCCCTGGAACGAGGAAGCGGGGAAGATAAGGAGATGGGTTTGGGTTCTGGAGGTCTGAGCCACCAGGAAGCCAGAATGCTAGGCGATAAGGATTTGGGGATGGAGCTCCCGGGGAAGGTCAGGCCAGACATAGAGCTGGGGACATCCACCTTGTAACAGCCCCTGGTTTCGAGAGCCATGTAAGTTCCCCTGACATCACCTGGGAGTGTGTGGGCTGAGGAAAGAGCTAGAAGGAGGCTGGGAGCACCAATGAGGAGAACTCAGGGGATAAGGGATGCAGCAAAGAAGACCAAAAAGGCACCAGGGAGGGAGGAGGAGGCCCAGGGGAAGGCACTTGAAGACATCCTGGGAGGGGGAGGGGCGCCTTACTGTGGCCTTGGCAGGAGAGGTTTCTGGAGCGAAGTGGAGACTGAAGGCTTCAGGCAGCATGAGACCAGAACAGGGGACAGTCACCAGAGACAGCCCTTCCCGCTTTGTTCTTAAAGGTGGTACAGAAACTAAGTAACTGGAGAGAGACCTGAGATCAAGAAAGAGTTCATGTTTGGTTTTCTGTATGGAATTTGGGGGGGGCGGATATACATAAAATTGACCATTTTAACCCTTTTTAGGTGTAGTTCAGGGGCATTTCCCATCCCCTCCCCAGCCCCTGGAACCCAACCTTCTACTGTCTGTCCCTATGACCTTGATGACCCTAGGGACCTCCAAAGTAATGGAATCATGGTATTTGTCTTCTCTTTCTTTCTTTTTTTTTTTTTTTTTAAGGATTTTTTTTCTGGGGCGCCTGGGTGGCTCAGTGGGTTAAAGCCTCTGCTTTCAGCTCAGGTCATGATCCCAGAGTCCTGGGATCGAGCCCTGCATCGGGCTCTCCGCTCAGCGGGAAGCCTGCTTCCTCCTCTCTCTCTGCCTGCCTCTCTGCCTACTTGTGATCCCTCTCTCTCTGTCAAATAAATAAATAAAATCTTAAAAAAAAAAAAAGGATTTTTTTTTTTTGTTTGTTTGTTTGACAGAGAGATCACAAGTAGGCAGAGAGGCAGGCAGAGAGAGCAGGGGAAGCAGGCTCCCCCGGTGCGGTGCGGTGCAGGGCTCAATCCCAGGACCCTGAGATCATGACCTGAGCCGAAGGCAGAGACTCAACCCACTGAACCACCCAGGCGCCCCAGTGTTTGTCTCCTCCGTAACTGGCTCGTTTCAGTTAACATCATCCTCAAGGCTCATTCATGTTGTGGCAGGTGCCAGGACTGCCTGCCTTTCTCATCCTTGAATAATATTTCATTGTATGGATGGACCACATTTTGATCTTGAACTTATCCTTCCCATGGACCTGGGCAACGTTTCCCTTTTGGCTACTGTGAATGCTACAATGCACGTGAGTGTGCAAATACCTGTCTGAGTCTTTGCTTTCAGTTCTTTGGGGTGTACGTCCAGAAGTGGAACTGCCGAATCCTACGGTAATTCTATGTTTAATTTTTTGAGGAACTGCCGTGCTGTTTTCTGCTTGTGTGTTTTGAAATTTTATAAATTTTTATTTATTTGAGAGAGAACAAGCAGGGGCAGTGGCAGGCAAGGGGGAGGAAGAAACAGGCCCCCTGCTGAGCAGGCAGCCCCGATGCGGATCCCAGGACCCCAGGATCATGACCTGAGCCAAAGGCAGACGTTTAACCAACTGAACCACCCAGGGCCCCCCCCATTGTGTATCTTTAATATGGAAGATATAACGGCATGTGTGTATGCTGATGGGAATGATCAAGTAATAAAAGAGGCAATCACGAAGCCCAAGAGACCGGGAATTGCCAGGATGATGACCTTAGCTCAGGAGAAACGGTAGGGTCCGGTGCACAAGCCCAGTCATACCTCCTTGTAGCGCACTTTGCTTGCACTTTGCTTTATTGTGTTTTGCAGACACTTGTCCTTTGCGAATTGAAAGTGTGTGGCAATCTGGCATTGAGTCCTACCGGTGCCATTTTTCCAACAGCATTTGCTCACTCTGTGTCCCTCTGTCACAGTTTGGTCATTCTCTCAACATTTCAAACTTTTTCATTATTATTGTATTTGTCACGGTGATCTGTGATCAGTGATCGGGATGTTATCGTTGTGATGGTTTTGGGGCACCGTGACCTTTGCTCATAGAAGACAGCGAACATGGGGCGCCTGGGTGGCTCAGTGGGTTAAAACCTCTGCGTTCAGCTCAGGTCATGATCCCAGGGTCCTGGGACCAAGCCCCGCATAGGGCTCTCTGCTCAGCAGGGAGCCTGCTTCCCCCTCTCCCTCTGCCTGCCTCTCTGCCTACTTAAGATCTTTCTCTTTGTCAAATAAATAAAATCTTAAAAAAAAAATAGAGTAGACATTCTTGTCTTGTTCCTGACCATAGGGGAAAGGCTCTCAGTTCTCCTCCACTGAAGCCGATGTTAGCTGTGGGTCTTTTATATATGGCTTTTATGATGTTGAGGTATCTTCCATCCATCCCTACTTTGTTGAGGGTTTTTATCATGGCTCCAACTTTGAGAAAAGCCCTGCTGTGGACAGGATGCTATCACACAGCATCCCATGCTACAGAGAGATCATTCATGAGAGGAAAAGTCAGCTAATGCAGCACACTTCATTGTCTTCTTTTGGGAAATTCCGAGGCCGCCCAACTTCAGCTACCACCACCCTGACCAGTCGGCAGCATCGACATCCAGGCAAGACCCTCCACCAGCAAAAAGATGATGATCTGCTGAAAGCTTAGATAACAGTTATCATTTTTTTTTTAGCAATAAAGTATTTTTAAACATGGGGGAGGAGGGAGCAGAGGGAGAGAGAGAATCTTCAGCAGGCTCCAGGCCCAGGGTGGAGCCCGCCCGACTCGGGGCCTCGATCTCACAATCCTGAGATCAGGACCTGAGCCGAAATCAAGAGACGCTTAACTTAATGAGCCACCCAGGTGCCCCTCCATTGTTTTTTTTTAGACATAATTCTATGGCGTACTTAACAGACTGCAGTAGGGTAAACATAACTTTTATATAAAAGTAAACATAACTTTTATATAGAGTGGGAAACATAAAATTTCATTTGACTCACTTTTCAGTATTCACTTTATTGCCATGCTCTGAACTGAACCCACAGTGTCTCCGAGGTATGCCCGTCGAGGGTTGGCCTAGGGTAGCAGCCCCGGGAGTCCATCCTTAGTTACAGGAAGAAAGACAGATTTTATAGACCTGGACACAGGTTTCCTTCCAAGCACTCATTTCTCCCATTATTTTCCCACCTGCTCCTCTTGGGATGCACACTCCGGGACACCAAGGGTGTTCTCTGTCCTTGGACACCAGCGCCAGAGCAGTGGCTGGCCCACAGAAGTAGGTGGGGGAAGACTGAATTAATCCACCTCTTTTCCATGGGTAGACTGGGTTGATGTTCACACCCTGGCCCATCAGCCGCCAAAGGCCCACCCCGACGCCCAGGGATAGGGCTGCACACACACGGGCAACCGGCAGATACAGAGGCCTGCAGGTTTGCTGATGACATTGCTAGAGTTATTAAGAACACACTTTGTGCACAGTAGGTGCATACGCCATTGCCTGTGTTTTGGCTTTAAAAACAGTCTCTTTCTTGAAATTATGGACTCAATAGTGCACCCTGAAACTCAACAAATCTCACATTGCTAATATATGTGGCACAATTTAATGATCGCTGTTAAGTTCTAGCCTCTTCGGGGTTAAAGACACCTCCTAAGGAAAACATTTTACCATCTCAGGGACTTGGGGTGGTTTTCCCCAAGTTTGGCCATGACTCGGGGTTCTCCAGTCCCCCGCAATCCTGAGACCACAATGGGCCACACTGAGTCCCCTTTATGATCTGTGCCAATAAGGACTCCAAAAGGGGTGTTGGGACAGCCCGTGTGCCTGGGTCCCAGTTATCTAATTTTTCTAGCTAACAGAGGTTTGCACACACCCTCTGGTCAGGTTTCCTCACCAGTAGATTGGATCCAGCGAATCTAAGCCTCACGTGACTTTATTCTGAATTCTCAACAGGCAGACGCGTATTTTCATATGCTTCCTATCTAACAAGGCCACAACTCTTAGATAAGATAAGATTATGCATATCTCCTCTGGCTGCAAAGTCTCAGTAGGAAAATCTAACTGGGGACGTACCCAGGGCCTGGTTGGGTTGGGTCTAGTTTGGGCCAAGGTCAAGGCAGGGGGGCCATGGTTCAAGAAGGTTCAAGAAGGATTAAGAGTACAGATTCTGGGGGCGCCTGGGTGGCCTGGGCGGCTGTGTGCCTGCCTCTCTGCTTACTTGTGATGTCTATCTTTCTCTCTCTCTCTGTCAAATAAATAGATAAAATCTTTTTTTTAAAGATTTTATTTATTTATTTGACCGACAGAGATCATAAGTAGGCAGAGAGGCAGGCAGAGAGAGAGGAGGAAGCAGGCTCCCCACTGAGCAGAGAGCCTGATGTGGGGCTCGATCCCGGGACCCTGAGATCATGACCTGAGCCGAAGGCCGAGGCATTAACCCACTGAAGCACCCAGGTGCCCCAAATAGATAAAATCTTAAAAAAAAAAAAAAGAGTACAGGTTTTGGAGCCAGACCACCCAGTTCAAATCTCGAGTCTATACCCTTGACAGGCTGTCTACCCTCTCTACCCGCTTGGTGCCTCAATTTCCCCATCTGTAAATGCGGGAGACCTGCAGGTTAAACTGACCTCTGTAGCAGCTACCTGCTTAGAAGTCAGGGAGGCAGCAGGGTCCTATCAAGACCTAGATGCTGAGCAGGGTGTTTCTCCCTACCAGCTTCCTCACCCATAAAATAGGGATAATCATGGTATCTTTCTTCCTTTCTTCTAAAGATTTGATTGATTGATTGATTGATTGATTGATTTAGAGAGCCGGTGTGCAAGAGGAGGGAGGGCAGAGAGACAGGGAGACAGAGAATCTTAAGCAGACTCTGTGCTGTGAGTGGAGCCCCACACGGGGCTCAAATCCCAACTCCCACGACTCCGAGATCATGGCCAAAGCTGAACCCAAGAGTCGGACGCCTAACCAACTGAGCCACCCAGGCACCTCAATCACAGTATCTTTCATACCGGGGTGATCATGGGAGCAATGGAGATGGTGAATGTAAAATTCTCAGCACAGAGCCTGCTTGGCAGAAACCCACAGTAAGTGATAGCCACTCTTGTTAATATCACTGTCCTTTTCATGGGGTGCCTGGGTGGCTCAGTGGGTTAGGCCTCTGCCTTCAGCTCAGGTTATGATCTCAGGGTCCTAGGCTCCAGCCCCTCATCTGGCTTTCTGCTCAGCAGGGAGCCTGCTTCCCCCACCCCTCTGCCTGCCTCTCTGCCTCTCTGCCTATGTGTGATCTCTCTCTCTCACTCTGTCAAATAAATAAATAAATATTTTTAAAAAGAAAGAAGGAAAACGCACAGGTGACAAAACCCAGGTGGATCTTCCATCCAGCAGATTCTCAGATTATAAAGCTGAAGGTCCAAGGTCCCACCTTCTGACAACGCAGAACACTCACCTTGGGTGCAAAGGTCTTTAAGGTGATTCTTATTCGGAGGCAATCAAGTCAATCTGGATATTGCTTCTCCACAGAGGACCTATTGTCCCCTGATAAATCAGAGAGGTACTCTTTGACCTGCACTTGCTGTTCCCTTAGCCTCAAAGGCTTCTTCCTCCAGATAATCTCCCTGGCTCTCTGCCAGACCTCCTTCAGCTTTTTATTCAAATGACCCCTTCTGGGGTGCCAGGGTGGCTCAGTGGGTTAAAGCCTCTGCTTTAGGCTCGGGTCATGGGATTGAGCCCCATGTGGGGCTCTCTGCTCGGCAGGGAGCCTGCTTCCTCCTCTCTCTCTGCCTACTTGTGATCTTTGTCTGTCAAATAAATAAATAAAATCTCAAAAAAAATAATGACCCCTTCTTAAGCTGCCCTATTTAACGTTCTCCCCTGGGTGTTTTGGGGTGTCTTGTTTACTGATGCCTACAGTAGGATCGGGAAACTACTGGGCACTCATATTTGTTGGTCGAATTCTGGGTAAAGTGGCTGGAACCCCAAGCCTTTGGGAAGGCCGTCCCATCCTACCGGCAATACAGTAGATAGAGAGATTCTGATAGAGACAACAGCCCAAGGTGGGAGAAGGTCGGAGCTTTCCTGTACCCCTGAGCCACCCACACGGGGTCTGGAGGAAGGAGCCCCTGTATCTGATAGACAGACAGGGAGAAATGGCCACGCTCTATCACACATGAGAGAAGCAAGTTGTGACACGCCGTGTATATTACAATTCCACTTTGTTAAAAAATTAATCATTTGGGTTATTCTGTATAGTCAACATACAGATACTGAACTCATACACAGGTGAAAGGAAAACCCCGTTCCCTCTGTGCTCACAATACTACTGACATCACACGTGTGTGGTTTTCCGTACAAACAATTCTCAGTGGACAAGGACTGGTGTTCCACAATTTAACTCAATTCTGATGCTAGCTGCCTGGAGTTAACAGCAGGCTAACACAGGTTTCGGGGCTCAGTCCCACAAGACGGCCCCCACTTCAGACGCTAATGGCACATCTTGGGTGGTCACCTGTCTGCGGACCTACCGGCTATGGATTGGGAGTTTCCATGACCCCCCTCATCAACTATGATCATTTGCTTGAATAGCTCGTGGAGCTCAGAGAAACACTGCGGGTGACCAGTTTACTGTAAAGGGTACAACTCAGGAAGAGCCAAACGGAAGAGCCCCACAGGGTTCCTTGCCAAGGTACCGCACCGTGGGGCGGAGGGGGGCGGAGCTTCCATGTCCTCTTGGGGTACGCCACCCGCTGGGCACCTAGATGTGTTCACTGAACGTGGAAGTTCTCCCAACCACATCATTTAGGGGGCTTTATGGAGCTCCCATTCAGCAGGCAGGTGTGGTTGAAGTGGGGCCTTGTTATGAATGACAAAGGTGTTCCTTTCACCTTTGTCACTTAGGAAATTGCAAAGGTTGTAGGTGCTCTGGCCACAGAAGGTGGGAAGACCATGTACTTCTTTCTTTTTTTTTTAAATTAAATATTTATTTATTTATTTGACAGAGAGAGAAATCACAAGTAGGCAGAGAGTCAGGCTGAGAGTGAGGAGGAAGCAGGCTCCCTGCTGAGCAGAGAGCCCGATGCGGGCCTGGATCCCAGGACCCTGAGATCATGACCTGAGCCGAAGGCAGAG
>ML108318.1:0-39120 GCA_003697995.1 Taxidea taxus jeffersonii
CCCGTCGGACGCAGCGGTTTGGGAAGGTGCGACTTTCACACGGCCTCCGACTTGGCCGCCTCCTGGCGGGGACGGGACGGGGCGAGGTGCGAGGCCGGCCCAGTGACCGGGCGTCCAGGTGCGGCGCTGGTTTCCCGCGTTCCCGCCCCGCACCTGCCGCGGGAGCCCCGCTCCGCCCGGCTCTTACTCCGGCTCTTCTCTTCCCTGCATAAGCCTCCGCCGCGGGCCGTCTCCGCAGCAGCCTTCGTGCGGCGCTTGGCGTGGCCTTTGCGCACAGGGCCGCTGCTGCCCAGCCCGCGGGCCGTCACCCCCCAGGCCCCAACGCGGCCGAGGCCACTGTGACGACTCCTGGCGACCGTCATCCCCGCTCCCCTGTTTGAAGTGACGCCATGGCACTGGCGTGGCACTATTCCCCCGGGGCCCAGCCGCCCGATCGCTCTGTGGGGCCCCGGAGGCAGCCACCTTGTGCCGGCGGCCCATGGCTCCTGGCCCTGCAGCCCCGAGGCGAGGTTTTCCTGGAAGAGTGGACAAGCTTTGCTGAGCTGAGCAGTGGCGGGAATGACTCCCGGGTCCGTGCGGAGCAAGAGGGTAACACAGGCACCACGTGTGGGGCCAGAGGTCCGGGAGGAGAACACTTGGGGTGAGAAACGACGCAATTCCAGGCACACTGTTGGGGGTAGCTGGGCAGGTCCCAAGTGGGTTTGCCCAAGAACCATCTAGAGAAGTTGGAGTTGGGAGTTGCTGGGGCCTGAGGGGTCCTGAAGTCAAGGAATGGATCCAGCTACTTAGGGTTCGGGCTGTGCTCAGAAGAGGGCTTGGTTTTGGAATTTGAGGCGCCATCAGTGTTAGATCAGCCAGGCCCACAGGAGCTGGCAAGGGACAAAGGACTGGCCAGAGGGAAGGACAAGGAAGGACAGAGCACAGGTGATGGCCTGCAGGATGAGGAGGGGAGCACTTCGCTGCAGAGACTGGGCCCACAAAAGCAAAGTGCTGCTCAGGAACGCAAAGGCTAAGTGGTGGAGGAAATCCATGGGAACCAAGCTCAAAAGAAGACTCGCCGGGACAACAGCTCAGTTCCTCTCCTGTCTACTCCGGTTCCTCTTCATCTTGCTCTCTGTCCTATTTTTGTGGATGTTCAGTGTGGGATCTAGAACCAGGAGGCCGCATGAACCTCCCGGGCGTGGTCCACGATCTAAGTGGCCTTTGGAGGCCAGGAGGCAGTTAATGAAAGCCGAGAGGAAGCCGGCATTACTCCTGGTGCCTTGTCCCTTAAGGTTTAAAAAGTACAAAAGCAGCCTGCCTATTTGGGGAATCTGGGTCCGCAGTTGTCTTTCCACCCCGATTTTGGCCCAATCCGCATCCACATCTCCTGATCAGAAGTGGAAAAGCGGTGAGGATTTTGTCCAGCACCACATGTAAATTTTGAAGTCAGGAGAAAATAACAGTCTCCATAGGAATCCAGGGAAGTTGGACATGTCTGGGGGAAAAAATAATGCACGGTTGCCAGGGACTGGCTGTTTTCAGTTGAAGCTATGAGTCATCAATATGGACAAAAATAGTTCACACCAGTGTGGGGAGCCCAGGCAGAGAATCTCCCAGCACCTTCCCGAGGGGCAGGTGGTGTCTCTCTGTGAACAGGAGGACAGCTCTTGGCACAGGACAAATGCTTGTTCAAAGGGCTTCCCTCGGTCTCCAACCCATCAGACTGCCCGGCCTCCCTCCCAGGGACAGAGGGATGTCCCAGCAGAAATGCGTCTCTCTTCGGGTGCACCTGGCAGTGGAGTACCTCTGTGCAGCGAATGGGTTTACGAGCACTGGAAAGTTCTTCAAACCAAGAGCGTTAATCCTGGGGTCTGTGGGAGTTCGAGGACATTTGCAGACTTATGAAATTGAGAGCAAACTTTTTGTGTTGTCTTTTTCTTGTGCACTTTCCTGTTACTGATCTGTTAGAAGAAATATATACACAGAAATTTCAAAGAATAGTGCAAGAAACACTTAAATGCAGCTTATAAAGCGAACTCTTGCAAGAACAGTTGCAGTCCCTCCTCTGTGCCTCTCCCTGACTGTATTCTCCAACTCTTAACTGTAGGAAACCATTCTCCTGAATTCGGTGTTCATTTCCACACAAATAGCTATATTTTGACAAGACACACATTTATTTAAAAAAAAACTAAATAGGTATTTCAAACCTTTTATTTTGTAAAAATCTTAGATGTAAGGAAAATGTAGTAAAAATACTGCAGAAATTTCTGAATAACCTTTATCCAGCTTATTCTGGTATTGAAACTTTATATAGCCTTTACATAGCTATGGACATCAAGAAATTAACAGTGATACAATGCTACTAAGTAAACCTCAGAACTGTTTAGAATTTTGTCAGTGCAACAATGTATCTTCTATTTCTTCATGCATTAGCAAATCTAAAACTGCAAAGTCAGTTTCATACAGATATGAATTTACTGAGTATTTTTCTAGAACTTGAAATTCTGGGTATATGCACATCAAATATTGATAGAAACTACAGCGTTGCCCGTGAAAGAGCCTGCACCAACTTACATGACCCCCCCCCCCACCCAGCAGATAGAATCCCTTCTTACCCACATCCCTGTCAGCATTGCCTTTTAGCAAGCTTTTAGACATTATCATTGCGATGGGGGAAAATGCTACTTCAGCTTTTAAATAACAGCCTTATTGAGCTTAAATTCACATACTATGGATTCACCATATTTCAGTGTACAATTCAGAGTTTTAGTGTATTCGAGACTGTGCAAATCGCATGACCATCCAGCTTTCACATGTTCACCACCCATGGCTCTCAGCTGTCGCTCCACATTCCTCCTCCCCCCCCACCTCCTGGAAACCACCACCCTGTTTTTCTATCTCTGTGGATTTGCCTGTCCTGGAGATTTCATATACAAGGAACCATATGCTATGTGTTCTTTTGTCATGACTTCTTCCACTCAGCATTATGTTTGCAAGGTTCACCCATGTTCTAGCATGTGTCAGGGTTTCATTCCCATCTATTGATGAATCACAATTCCTGTACTGATACATCACATTTTGTTTATCCATTCATCCTTCAGTGGACATCTGAGTTGTTTCCACTCTCTGGGTGTTGTGAATAATGCTACGATGAACATTTACGTGTAAGTTTCGTGTGAACATATGTTTTCTTTTCTCTTGGCCATATTCCTAGAAGGAGAAATGCCAGGTCATATGGTGACTCTATATTTAATATTTCAGGGACTGCCAACATGTTTTCCAAATTGCCGCAACATTTTGCAATCCTGTTAGCGATGTGTGAGGCTTCCGAGTCATCCATGTTCTTGCCAAGCATTGGTATTGTCTTTCTTTTTAAAGTTTTAGCCATCTTAGTGGGTATAAAATAGTATATCATTGTGGTTTTGATTCACATCCCCCTACTGACTAATTATGTCCAACATCTTTCATGTGTGTTATGTTGGTGTTCCCTCAAAATTCATGTATTGAAATCCTAATCCCCAGTGTGATGGTATTTGGAAGTTGGACTTTGGGAGGTGACCAGGTTATAAAAGTGGAGCCCTCATGAACAGGATTCATGCCTTTATAAAAGAGACCCCAGAGAGCTCTCCTGCCCCTTCTGTCACGTGAGGAAACAGTGAGAGGGCAGCAGTCTGTGAGACAGGAAGCATATCCCCACCAGACACTGCATCTGCTGATGCCTTGATTTTAGACTTTTCAGACTCCAGGACCATAAGAAATAAATGTTTGTTGTTGAAACTACTTGGTCTATGGTACTTTGTTGTATCAGCCCAAGCTGACCAACACAATGTGCCTACTGGCCATTTCTACATCTTTGGATAAATACCTATTCAAATTTTTGACATATTAGAAAAATGGAATTATTTGTTCTTTCACTGTTGAGTTGTTAGAGTTCTTTATATATTCTGGATACAAATCCCTTATCAGATATATGATTTGCCAATGCTTCTCCCATTCTGTAGGTTATCTTTTCACTTTCTTGATGTCTTTTGATGTACAACATTTTTAATTTTGACAAAGTCCAATTTATCCATTTAAAATTTTTTTGCTAGTGCTTTGTGCTTTTGGTGTCATATTTAAGAAAATAATGTCAACCAATATCATGAAGATTTGCTACTTTGTTTTCTTCTAAGAGTTTTAATTTTTAGGGGTGCCTGGGTGGCTCAGATGGTTAAGCACTTGCCTTTGGCTCAGGTCATAATCCCAGGATCCTGGAATCGAGCCCCACATTGGATTCCTTGATCAGTGGGGAACCTGCTTTTCCCTCTGCCTGCTGCTCCATTTGTGTTTTCTCATTCTCTCTGTCAAACAAAAAAAAAGAGTTTTATATTTTTAGCTCTTATATTTTGATCTCAGATACATTTTCAGTTAATTTTTGTGTATGGTGTGAGAGAGTCAACTTCATCTTTTTTTTTCTTTTTTGTATGTAAATATCAAGTTGTTCCAGCACCATTTGTTGAAAAAAAACTATTCTCCCATTTTGTTGTTCTGGTGTCCTTTGTAAAAATAAACAGGAAGCTTACTCCATTTCATGTCATTTCTCCAATTTTTTTTTTACTCCCCTTTAAAAACCACTTGCTTTGGCTTATTTTCCAGAGTTCAAAGTAGTTACCATTTTTGTTTTGCCAGAGATTTTAATTTTAATCAGCAGGAGAACAGAGAGTAGTGAGCATATATGGTTAGTTCAAACCTCCTCCCAAAAGATAAACACAAAACCAGCACACAAATGATTATAGCAGCTTTATTCATAATTTTCCAAACTTAGAAGCAACCAAGAGAATTTTCATTGACTGACCTGTGAGTCCCTGGAAAAGACTTAATCACAGAACTGATCTTTATTTAACCAGACTCAGAGCTTGTTCAGTAGTGATAATCTTATCCTTAGGGCCCTTGTCAAAATCAATCAGCTGTAATTGTTTAGCATCATAGCTGCCTGAGGTGGTCCCAGAATCTAAGTATGTTGATAAAACAAAACAAAACATCAATATTCTCTAAGAGATTATAATGGAACACAGAGTCAAAACAACATAACATTCACATGTCCAAGATATAATCCAAAATGGCTTAACATACCAAGAATCAGGAAAATATATCCTCAAGTTAAAAAGCAATAAACAGATGCCAACCACAAGATATCCATACATGGAGATTATGAGACAAGAACTTTAAATCAGTTATTATCACTATGTTCCATGAACTAATGGTAAACAATTTTGAGATAAACAGAATGATAGAAGTTAATAGTAGAGAAATTAAAATTATTAAAATGAACCAAAAAGAAATTTTAGAAAAATAAAGTTATTGAAGTTAAAAATTCATTGGATGGGCTTAACATCAGAGTGGGGATGACAGAATAAACTGTTAGTGAACTTAAAGATAGATCAATAAAAATAATCTAGTCTGAAGAACAGATGGCAATTATTAAAAAAAAAAAAAGAATCTCAGGGAGCAATGAGACTGTGAGGAAATGTCAAAAGATCTAAAATAAGTATCACTACAGGTCCAGCACACCCAGAGCATCCAGAAAAAGAGATTGATGCAGAAAAAGTATTTGAAGAGATAAAATTGAAAGCTTCCCAAATTTGGTGAAAGATGTCTATTTACAGACTCAAAAAGTTCAATGAACCCCAAATAAGATAAGCTCAAAGAAAACTATGCCTAGACATATTATAACCCACTTGCTGAAACCCAAAGGTAAGGAAAATTTCTTTAAAGCAACTAGAGAAAAATGGCACACATCGTATGGGGAAACAATAATTTGAATGACCACGGACATCACATTAGAAACCATGAAGACCAGAAGATAAAGGAACAACATATTCAAAATGCTGAAAGAAGAGAACTGTCACTCCAGAATTCTATATTAACCAAAAATATCTTTCAGGAATAAAGGCAAACTTAAAATATTCTCAGGTAAAGGCAAACTAAGAAATCATCACTCATAGACCAAAATGTGAAGCACAGTTTTTCATGCTGAAGGAAAATGGCACTTGAGAGAAACTTGAATTCTCACTAATAAAAGAAAAGTCATGACAAATAGCTTGAGTAATGTACCTGCCTATTTTTCTTCCTCTGAAGTTCTTTAAACACTTATGACTATTGAAAGAAAAAGTATAGTATGGTCTGGTGGGGTTTTCAGTGAATGCAGACATTATACCCAAGACAATTCAAACATAAAAATCAGTGGGATGGTGGTCAGTATGTCTGCAAGTCTTCTACATTTTACTTGAAGTAGGAGATTAACTGTACATTAAATGTAAAAATAATATATGCATATTTTAATCCAAAAGCAACAACTAAGAACATACAAGGGATATAGCTGAAAAGCCCATAGGTTAATTAAAATGAAATACTAAAAATTTAGGTTATCCAAAAGAAGGGAAAAAATGAAGATTAAAGGAACAGGAACAGAGGGAAGAAAGAGAAGATAAATAATAATATGGAAGACCTAAATCCAGCTATGTCAGCACTTACATTAAATGTAAGTGGTCTAAACAGTCTAATTAAAAGCCAGAGATTATGGAGAAAAATTAAAAAAGGACCAGAGATTGTCAAAGTGGATAAAAAACAAGACCGAACTATATGCTGGCTATAAAAGACACCCTTTAAATAGAAAGACAAAGGTAGGTTGAAAGAAATGGAACAAAAAAGGTATTCCATGAGCAAGTGTTAAGCATAAGAAGGTTTGTTTGCATGGTTATTGGAATATCATAGCATTACCAGGGACATTTCATTATCATAATCATAAAAATAACAAGTCATCAGAAAGGCTTAGTGATTCAGTATTTTTTATACTTGACAACAAAACCTCAGATACTAAAGCAAATACGGACAGAATTGGAAAATACAGGTAACTCCATAATTAGAGATGAGCATTATTCTGCCTCTTTCTACAACTGGTAGGACAAATTACGAAGAATCTGTAAAGACTCGATGATCTGAACAAGACTACCCATCACGTTTTTCTAATTGATATTTATAGACTGCTCAATAATTGCAGAATACATACTCTTTTCCTGTGTACATGACAGATTCATTAAGATAGGCAATATGGCAACACAGGAAACAAGACTTGAAAATTTAAAAAGATTAAAGTCCCGCTACGTGTATTCTCTGAACAGAGTGGAAGTCAATTAGAAATCAATAGCAACAAAATATCTAAGAAAACCCCTATCTAAACATGCTAATAAATAATTCACGGACCAAAGATGAAATCAAGGGGAAATTAGAAAACATTGTGATCTGCAAGACAACAAAATACAACATATCTAAATTTGTGGGATGCAGCTAACGCTGTGTTTGGAGAGAAGCCTGCAGCTTTAAATGTCTAAACGAGGAATCTGAACTTGGGGAAGAGGTCTACTATGATTGAGATGTGGAATTAGTAGTCATTAGCACACAGGTGTAACGAGTCACGCCTGGACCTCAGGAAAACACCAACTGTGAGGAGTGTAAACAGATGCAGAAAGAGGGGTAGGAGAGACGCCGGTGGGTGTAGTAGGTCCTATTAGCTTCTGAATTAATTCCACCAGCCACTGGGGTAAACACAATTGTCCCGGATTGGGCTAACAGTTGGCTGCAATACCCTAAAAGGCCACACGATGGTGAAACAACCCAGGCAAAGCCTCCCAGGTCCCTGAAAATCCTGGTGAGCGCACCCTCCCCTGTGTGTGAGCATACATCGTCATCCGTTCACCAAATTGCTTATTGGTTGAACTAATATTTGCGGAGCTGTTGCCGCATGCCAGGTCCTGGCACTACCACTGTGAACAAGACACTTTTCTTCCCAGGCCTAGGATTGGGGTGCAGAAAGGACCCGAGTCGGAAAGGATAGTTCCAGAATGTGGTAAGGGTTTGAGGACAGTAGATGTGGGCATTCTGGAGAGCAAGTTGTTGCTGGTAGAGAAGCGGAGCCATGGACAGGACACGGCTGTCACTCAGGTCAGGACCACAGGGAGTGGACCGCCAGGACGTGGGCACCATCCACACACCCACTCACGATGCGTGCGACAGGCTCCATGCACACATTCGGTCACATTTATGCTCTTGTCATCTTTCAGCACTGAAATAAACAGCTTTTGTTTAGCCTCGCTGCCGCTGGACTTTCCTTCTGACGTATGAATCCAGTTAATCTATCAATTCCCTCTCCCTCTACCCGTGTATCCACCCATCTGTCCATCCATCTATCTACTTGGAACCCATTCCCGTTGGGGATCAACCTCCCACCTGCATCTTCTCTAGAACCAAAGAGGCAGGCGTCTCTCTGTATTTTGAATTGGTTGGCTCAGGCAAGGAAAATTTGGAGTTTAAATATAGGTAGATTGGGATGTGCTCAGTGACAGAAGGACAGAGAATAAGAAACAGCATTTTATGAGTTGCAGATGAAGAAAGTTGGGTTGCTATCTGAAGAGAAGAAACCTCAAGGTTTGGGGGCAAAGTCAGGGCAAAGCGAGAGCCTTCTGTATCTGGAGTGATTTTATGGAGAACAGGGACAGTGCCTGCTCTTGGTGACCTCAAGGAGCAGAACTGAAAAAGCTGTAGGAAGCCAGTTTTGATAGGATAAGAGATAGGTCTTTCTACATTGTGGCTAGGTAAAGGTGCATTGCCTTGTATGTGGGCATTTAGAGAGAGGTGCTGGGGGGGGGTGTAAACAATAGAGGATGACTGAAATGTAAGTTTTGAGGTTCTTTATCATCCTGAAATTCTCTATTTTTTTAAAGATTGTATTTATTTATTTGACAGACAGAGATCACACGTAGGCAGAGGCAGGCACAGAGAGAGAGAGAGGGAGGGAGGCTCCTGCTGAGCAGAGAGCCCAATGCGGGGCTCGATCCCAGGACGCTGGGATCATGCCCTGAGCCGAAGGCAGAGGCTTCAACCCGCTGAGCCACCCAGGCACCCCAAATTCTCTGATTTTTAAAAGAAATGGAGACAGGAGGCTGGAGATAGAGTAGTCAAGGAAAGAAACAAGACAATTTGTCAAAGTTTGGAGTAAAGCAAGAATATACAAAATGGGGTCAGGAAGCCAAGGAATGGAGTCGGGCACTGGAAGCTGCCTAGGGCTGCTTAGTGTGGTTCAGGTGGAGACAAAAGACAGAAGAAACCATTGGCTATCTACCTGTAGCTGTCTGTCTATCCATCCATCCATCCACTCATCTATCTATAACTATCTGTCCATCCTCTATCATCTGTCTATCCATCCATTTATCTGTCTGTCTGTCCATCCACCTATCACCTGTCCATCTATCCATCCATCCATCTATATCTGTCTGTCCATCCACCTATAGCTATCTATCCACCATTCTGTCTATCCATCTATCCATTTATCATCTGTCTGTCTATCTATCATCTGTCTACTGATTATCCCTGGAGCCCTTGCGCTTCAAGATAATAGGATGAGTTCAGCCGGCTTGCAAGGGGCTCAAGAGAGGGGCTGGCTGAGCGGGTAAATAGTAAGGATGCCATGCACACGTGCGTGCCGTGAAGGGGCAGGACAGGACTGGAGGTGACTGGGAGGCAGGATGGAGAACATGCGTTTTTATTTCTTCATTTGTTTAAGGATTTTGTGAGCGGAGAGAATTTACCCAGCAGAGTAGGTGGACAGGGAACCACCGGAGATGTAAGTAATTGTGGAAAGACCTAATTTATAAACAAAGAGACCTATCGATATTATGGGAAATCACATCTACACATCTGGGTCAAGGAAAGGTTGTGTGCGATGTCCTCATGGCAGGATTGGGTGCGGAAAAGGCGGCTGAGACGCTGGTGAAGGAGGGATCAGAAATTAGAAACCAAAACTGGGTTTGAACCCTAGCTCAGCCTCCTACAATTGCCAGGATCTTGGGCAAAGGAATCTTGGATTCCCGTCTGTCAGTAATAATCAAACCATTCCTACTATTTATTTACTGAAGCCTGGCCCTGCGCTAAGTCGATATTTCTTTCTTTCTTTTTTTCAAAGATTTTATTTATTTATTTGACAGAGATCACAAGCAGGCAGAGGGGCAGCAGAGAGAGAGGAGGAAGCAGGTTCCCTGCTGAGCAGAGAGCCCGATGCGGGGCTCGATCCCAGGACCCTGGGATCATGCCCTGAGCCAAAGGCAGAGGCTTTCACCCACTGAGCCACCCAGGGGCCCCTAAGTCAGTATTTCTCATGGATCAGTTCACGGAAGTCTCGTAACCGCTCAGCGGGTGAAAGGATCTCCCAAAGTTGCAGAGCCCAGCTGGTGCCCCTCCTCTCGACGCTGGGATACAGGGCCTCCCCTGCTGTCTGCCTCTCACAGTTGTTCTAAGGGTTAAGAAATAATGGATATTCATTGTATTGTGATTATTATAGTGGGATTATGACTTCCCATGATCTGATAGATATGCTTCTATTAACATAGCCCGATGCTACAAATGACCATATTTCACAGTGAGCACGTGGCTGAAGTCTGGGGACATCTGATTGATTTGAAACATCTGTGCAACAAGTTTGCAGTAAGGCATTTAGAAAGGTAACCAAAGGAGTCCTTTTTAATGTGTATGACGTCATCTCCAACTTGAAGCTGAGTGGAGTAAAGCGCCCTCCGCTGAACAGATCTTAACGCCTGACCCGGAGCTCACTTTTTACTCCTCCAGCTGTAGAGAACGTTTGTGTTGTTTTCCTTTAGTTTTCAGGCAATGTCCTTTCTTACGCGGTTACTGCCTGAGCCTTCCCCGTGGTGTCTGAGAGCCCACAGAGCTCACCTCCGCCCGGCTCTCCGCCCCCCTGCTACTCACAGCGCGGGGGAAATACACCTATTACTTAATACACCTCTAGAAGCCTGTGATTCACTGTCTCCCATACTGAAACCCTGAGTAGGGCTGTTTCTGTGTCTCTAACTCCCTGCTGGGGATTTGCTGCTGTTAACCTTGAGCACGACCTTGCGTGGTTCCTCCAGCGGGTCAACGGTTCACCGGTTGGAACCACACGGGTGTGTGCAACGCACCCCGGGAGAAGTAGGGTCTCAGGCTTCCAGACCCAGGGATTTATGTGTTTAACTTCTCCCACAGTGAAGCCTCCTGCGTGGTGCTGGCGTTTCCCCTGCTGCAGGTGGCAGAGGACCGTCAACAAAAAATAGTGAGTCGCTGATTGCTTTAAAATGTGCAACCACAGCCAGGAGCACAAAAAGCATTCTGAAGATGAAGAGGTAATTTAAGTTGGGCTTCACAAGCTGATAAGGGCTATAATTATTTTTTTTTTTACATGGACCCTCCAGTGCTCTTAAGCACTGATGGGAACATAGTTTTGGGGCCATAAAATGCGTCAGTGGCCTTGCCAGATGATAAGGATGAAATGTGAGCAAAAATAAAACAGTGCATGTCTTGGTGGAGCTCACAGCCCGGTGGGACAGGCCAGTGTTGGTGACATCATGGAGGGATGAAATGTCATACGGACTTTGAGCAGCCGCTTGGGGCAGGAGGCCTGGGTCAGCAGTGGCTTCTCAGAGTGAGGGCTGACCCTGTCCCGGAAATCACACCTGCAGGGAGCCGCAGCTGACCCAGAGCTGGGTCTTTTAGAAGCTTTGCATTTCCTTCCCAGCCTGGTTCTTCTACTTTCTTCCCCACGGGTCTCTCCAGCAGACACCTGTCCGCAGTCTTGGGGGGAGAGGGGCAGCCTGGAATCCATCGGGACCCCTGGCTTCCTGTGAAATCACCAATCTTCCTGCCAGTTCCCTACTCCCGCACCTAAGAGAATACTTTATAAAGATCGTGTGTCTTGTTATTTTAAGGGAATGAAAACGGTACCTCCGGGCTACGTATGGATAATGCGTGTATATGTAGACAATTCAAGTGAAACAAAATTAAAGAGAAGAAATTAAAAATCATTAAAAACCCCTGCAACCACTGTCATGGTTCAGTAAACTTCCTTCCCAGGTTTCCCTTTGTACAAGCGCACGCGTGTGTTTTTTTAAACTTCATTGAAGAACAACTGACAGACATAATTGTATGTATTTTGTGTACAATGTGATGATTGGATACACGTGCATTTTAGAGGGATCACCAAGGCCCAGGGAATTAGCACACCCACCCGTGCTCCTCGCTGACCTGCGTGTGTGTGTGTATGCGTATGTGCACGTGTGCGCTTGTGTGTGCGTGTGTGCACGTGTGTGCGTACGTGTGTGCGTGTGTGTGTGCGCACGTGTGTGCGTGTGTGTGCGCGTGTGCGCGTGCTCCGAACACTTCAGATCTCCTCTTGGCAATTCCAAGTGTACAAGACTGAATTAGTAGCCGTAGTCACCAGGCGGGACAGTAGGTCCTCAGAACGTACACTTTTTACAACTGAGCATTTGTACCCTTCTAACGTAGCTCCCCATTTGCACTCCCCCCACCCCTGAAACCACCGTTCTACTCTGTCCCTGTGGGTATTTTTTTTGGTTCCACACGCAGAGCATGTCATACAGTATTTGCCTTTCTCCGTCTGACTTATTTCACTTAGTCTAATCCCGGCCAGACTTACCCACGTTGTCGCAAATGGCAGGGGTCCTTTTCTATGGCTGGATAATGTTCCAGCGTGTGTTGTGTGTGTGTGCGTGTGTGTGTGTCTTTCTCTTTCATCCATCAAGGACACGTAGGTGGCTTCCATGTCTTGGCTACCGTGAACAATGGTGCAGTGGACACGGCGACGTAGATACCTCTTAGAGATACTGATTTCATTTCCTTTAGATATATGCTCGGAAATGGGCTTGCTGGATCCCGCAGAAGTTCTAGTTTTAATTTTTGGGTGCACGCCCATGTTTTCCATAGTGGTCTCAGCATGCACTTTCCCACACACAGTGCCCCGGGGGGCCTTTTCTCTTGTCCTTTGGACAGTAACCACCTTAACAGGTGTGAGGTAACACCTCACTGGGGTCGTGGGTTTGCTCTGCATTTCATGGTGGTCAGGGATGTGCCTGCTGGCCATGTGGGCTCTTGTTGGCAGAAGTGCAGGCACACACGTGTTGATATCAACTGTAGGTCCCCTTGGAAGGTTGCTCTCTTCCTGGTACAACATACCGTGGGCTTCTCACCACATCAAGGCTTCCCTCTACCGTGCATTGTGTTCCACTGAGGGATGTGGTCCTCTGGCAGGGAACCAGTCCTGCACTGATGGGCATGAATTCACTTTCAATTTCTCATTATTTTAAGTAATGTTCAGGTGAGTATCTCTGCACACACATCTTTTTTTTTTTTTTTTAAATCCCTTATATGTAAGTCACCAGATTCTGTCTTTAGTTTTAGTAAGCACGGAGAATGAAGGTGGTGGGAGGACCTCACTTCACTTAAGCTTCGTGAGGGACATACCCATACCCTTTGCCTCTCCTATCTCCCGGCTGCAATTCAGGAGTCCTCCCGGTAAAGCCGACTGGCCTATCATAAGGGGGCTGTGTTCACCAAGTAGAGGAAGACTAAAAAACTGTGGCCTGGGGTCTCCTTACTTCTGGTAATTTATTATTCTTGTTCTTGTTCTCTGTCTATGGTATAGCAGATAAAGCTTTTGTTTAGGGAATTTGTAGGGGAAAACCAGGCTTCCACAAGGAGCCTTGGAGTGAAGGCACCCTAGCAGGGTGAGATACCTCTAGCTTGGAATTCTGCAAACTCCCAGGTCCCAGACACCCGGGCTTATGCCTTGGAGTGGCATCTTACTGGGCTGCAGCGATCCTACAGCTGTTCTGATCATTAGGCTTTTGAAAAGAAGCTGCTGTCCTGCTGGCTGTAAGGATCAGTAGCAAACAGAATGTCACGGGTCACTCGCTTCGTGCTGTCCTTCGTCCTGCAGTAAACTCTGTCCGCCGTGCGCGGTTTTTCTCTGAACCTGAGGCAGATTCCTGCTTTTGTTGGCTTGAGACAAATGGGATCCCAGAGGGGACACCTGGGGCAGCCACCAATGGGAGCCCCAGCTCACCCCAGCAGCCCCGGATCACTCTGGGCAGAGCCCCTGGGATAGGGCGCAGAGTTTTACCTCCTTAGAGGACACAGAGCCCTGGGTTTCCCAAGACATAACATGAAAACACTACATCGTCATCATTTTCCAATGAGAAATAGAATTGGTGAATTGTATTTTTAAATGGAGTAAAGTGATATGTTTTGCAGAATGGAGTTGCGTAAGTAATTCAGTTTTAAAGGGACAGTGCATGAAGACTGACTAGGCTTGCTGAGCGGGGCTCTGGTAACTGTGGGGTATGACTTTGCTTCTCAAGCTCCTGACTGTCCAGGAGAGGAGGAAGCCTTGACTTAGGATTTTTTAATGGGATCGCATCAGAGTTCTCGTGCTGAGGCTTCGCAGGGAACTTGCCAGAATAATGAGGGGTATTTCTCTCCTACTCACGTGGTTTTGATTTAGGAACAGTCCTGCGGTTGGCATTAGTTTGGTTTCAAATTTATAGACAACTGCCCTCCTGGGGCATGAAAATACCTTTTCTGTTTATCTTCCTAATTTCTCCTGAGAGATCATTGGTGATCTCCAATGTAGTGAGGTCCAGCTGTCCCGGGGCCCACTGGAGGTTAGTTGAAAGTAGAAGCCACATAAAGTCTCCTAGGTTTGCAATCTTTGGTCCTTTTTTTTTAAATTTGGCATTTATTTAATTTAATTTAAAATATTTGCATGAGGTAAAATTCACTTTTTTGGCATACGGTTGTGTGGTTGTTAGTACATAGGGTTTTTGTAGCCAGCGGCACAAACTGGAGAGAGAGCAGCTCTAAATGCAAAGAATTCCCTCATGCTGCCCCCCACCTCTAGCAACTTCGGGCTCGGTCTCTGGCCCTGGGGGCTTTCCTGGGCTTGAGGGTCATACACGTGGAGCCACGTGGTATGTCCACACGACGCTGGCTGCTTCTGTTGTCAGCGGGACACGGCAAGGTTTGCTGTGCTGCACCTGGGTCTGAGGCTCATTCATCCCCACTGCTGGGTGGCACCTGTGCTGTGGATAAACCACAGTTTGCTTATCCAGGTACCACAGAAGGCCCTTCCTGTCCCTCCCAGTTGTTGGTGATTATGAATAATGTTGCTATAAATACTCATGCACAGGTTTTTGTGTAAAGACACGTGTTCCCTTTCTCTGGGGTAGATACCTGGAAAGGGGAGACCTACAGGCTGGACCACGCGGCAAGTGAAGGCACACCTCCCTAAGACACCGTCTGGCCTTCTGGACCACGCTTCCTTGTTGTTCTTTCCTTATGTGGTTCTTTCATTTCCAGGGTTCACGTGCGCTCTGAGCACTGAAGAGCTCCAAACCATCGCTCTACCCGGACATTTCTCTTGACACCCACGTTGGATCATGACATTGCTTTACAAACACAGACAACTCAACAACAGTCAGCACAGGCGGCTCGAATGGGACCCATCCAGAAGGAGCTCTGGAGTCTCCCTCCCGAACTGAGCTGTTTGCTTCCCATCTTGCTAAAGGACCCTGCCTCCACCTGGGTCTTCAAGCCACAGGTCCATGACTCGACCTCTTCCTATTCAGTAAACCTGTTGATTTGATCTACAGTATATGTGTTAGGACGAACCACTTTCCTCTGTCTACACCACCATCATCCTGAGCTGGATTACCCGAGCAGCTTCCTGACTTGTTTACCTGTCTTCGTCTTGCTTTGCTCATCAGTGCTGTCTCTAAATAGTAGCCACAACGAACTCTTAAAGGTACAGGTCAATCAGGTTACAACACAGCCCTCAAGCTCCCAGTGGCCTCCAGTGCAGCATTGGGCTCGTGCCTACCAGTCCAGCAGCAGCTCCTAGAAGTCTCTGCCTGCTCCACCAAGCACCGTCTCTGCACCCCCAGTTGCTGGAACATGCCCGGTTTGTTCCTGCAGCAGGGCCGGGGGCCTGGGATGCCCCCCTGGCCCATCACACCATCTGTGTTTCTCATCCTTCAGGGCTCCTTCAAGAGCTGGCCCTGCCCCACACCCCCTAGCATAGAGTTCACTGCCTTTTCCTATGGGAACCTGCTTGTCTCCCTCTCCAGGCTGGAAACAATCTTCAGCTTCTCGATTCTGTGATTTTTATTTCATTAGAATGACTGGACTTTGGACTGTGCAATGGACATTTACTTTTGAGGGTTGCGGTTTTATTGTTTGTTTGTTTGTTTTTTTGCAGGTGAAACTAATGTTAATAATACATTATTAATTTATCAAATATTTCTAAGTTGTGGATTTCAGCATATCAATATATTTTAATCATGTATTTTGAAATTTTTTGTACTTTTATTTTATTTTCCATTTTACTTTATTTCTTTTCAACATTACAGTGTTCTTTGTTTATGCACCACACCCAGTGCTCCATGCACTACGTGCCCTCCTTAATGCCCACCACCAGACTCCCCCAACCCCCTACGCCTGTCCCCTCCAAAACCCTCAGTTTGTTTCTGAGTCAACAGTCTCTCATGGGAGACAAACCATGAAGGTTGCATGTTTTTTAAAATGTTGTTTATTTGGCAGAGAGAGAGAGAGGATGTGAGCAGAAGCAGGGGGAGCGGCAGAGGGAGAAGCAGGCTTCCCACTGAGCAAGGAGCCTTATATGGGACTCAATCCCAGGACCCTGGGATCGTGACCTGAGCTGAAGGCAGATGCTCAACCGACTGAGCTGCCCAGGTGCCCCTACTTTTGAGGGTTTCAGTTACACTCTAAAAATGAAGGTTTGTCAATCAGGGAGAGAACCAGAGTTCACCGATGATGGTAAATGCAGGTAAGTAGCCAGTGGTGTGTGAGAGTTAAATACATACAGAGGGATGGAAGTTACGGACCCCGGACATCCTCGAGTTGCCGGGTGCTGAATATTCGTCAGCCACTAAACACACAAAGGTGCCAAACATTTATGGTCTGCTGGCTAATTATATGCAGAATATGCGTGATGCCAAATGTATGAGTCTCTAGATATTCAGGGTCCACTCACGATGCAGCCGTGCATGCGAATATACACGAAATAGACAACATATACGGACTGCATAGTTGTGAGGCCATAATTCAGCCATGTACTGGTGACCCACATCCTGGGCTCACATGTTCTCTTCCCAAGAAACACAAATATAACTTGTCCGGTGGGACAACTATGTGCCAGTGGCCAGGGCACCTTCTTAATGTGGACCCCCTCTTGATCAGAAGTCAACTTTGGTCCCATAACAGCATCATCAGTGGGAAAAGCTGATGGAGGACAAAGAGAGAGACAGAGAGAAAAACAGATAGATAGATAGATTGATAGATGATAGGTAGATGATAGATGATAGATAGATGATAGATGATAGATAGATGATAGATAGATAGATAGATGATAGATAGATAGATAGATAGATAGATGATAGATAGATGATAGATGATAGGTAGATAGATAATAGACAGATAGATGATAGATGAAAAGGAGAGAGAGAGGAGAGATAAGAACATCACATACTCAGGATTCAGCCGGTAGGATCCTCCCTGCTTGTACGTAATCCTAAGCGCGCTAACTTACCCCATCTCATTCCTCTTACTGCTTTGGTTGATTTTAGTAACTGTGTGACGTGAGCACTGCATTCTGTCAGTGACCTCTGGGATAGCTGGCCCCAGAGTGTGCTTGGAGGCTGCCATGGCATGGAGGTGACTGCCCACGGGACGTGCCCTCTGCTGCACCCCTCCTGGAGGGCTGATGGGCTTTGTGGTTGAATGTCCCACAGCTGTTCTCTCTCAAATACCGAGTCTCCGCCAATGGTGGCGAGTCCACTGGCATCTGAAGTTAATCTGCTGAAAAGGAGTTTTAAAAATCTGCATGAGTATTCTTTTTAAAAATGTCAGTGGCTTTTATTATTTTGGGATTAAACATTTTTCTTGTTATATTTTACCAATATATAGGCATAGTAGACAAAGTGCTGATGTATTTGGCTTAAAGTGTTTTACGATTACAAAGTATAATATTGTTTACCTGTCTTTAGGGATGGGCCTGTGGTCCCAATAAGTTGAGGGAAGCTGGATTGCTTGCGGAAAGTCTCTTTGGTCTCCAGAAAGACACATGCTCCTTTGTGTCCCATTGCTGCCGTGGACAGATCTGACCCACAGAATCGCTTTAGTGACCAAGCTGAGAAAGAAGCCAGGAACAAGGTGTAATAGAGAAATGACTCACCAGACACCTGTGAAAGACAGTGGGGCCAATCTTATCGGGGCTACTGCGGTAAAGGAGAGAGACTTTCCATGGGACCGAGCTCCCAACAGAGCAAAGGCAAGTGGAGGGTTAGAGGCGATGAGCAGAGTGAGGGGGTCAGCGGCTAGAACACTGTTAAGAGGAGCCTGATTAGGGGCGCCTGGGTGGCTCAGTGGGTTAAAGCCTCTGTCTTCGGCTCAGGTCATGATCTCAGGGTCCTGGGATCAAGCCCCGCGTCGGGCTCTCTGCTCCACAGGGAGCCTGCTTCCTCCTCTCCCTCTGCCTGCCTCTCTGCCTACTTGTGATCTCTGTCAAATAAATAAATAAAACCTTAAAAAAAAAAAAAAGAGGAGCCTGATTAGACATCAAGGGTCAGGGATTCTGGCTCAACTGACTTACCAAGATTCTTTGCTAACATTGGGCTCAGCAGGTCAAGGGCAGAGGGGCTTGCCAAGGTCAAGTGCCCGTGGAAAAGAGAGCTCGGAGGGGCCTGCTTAAGGTTTGGTCAAGGAGAGAGTCTTGTCGGGGACAGCGGTGGGGAGAGATCCCTCCATGTGAGACCATCTCTGAGAGGCTGTGGTTCCAGTGAGCAATTTACGTCTGGCGTTCTCGTCATGACATTATAAATTCCCTTACGATTCTAAATCAGTTTGGATCATGTTACTGCTATTATTTTGGTGGTTGTTTTGTTTGTCACTTGTAGCCAGAAAATCCTGACTGATCAAAGCCGCCTGCCACAGAGCAAGCTGTTCGATGTTATCTGGGTGAATGAAGGAAACATTCACACACACAGCAGTGGGCATTGGTGTTTGAAGTTAATTTGCTTAAGAGGATTTACTTTTATTTTTAAAAAAGACTTAATTATTTTTTATTTGAGAGAGAGAGAGCGAGCAAGCAGGGGGAGGGACAGAGCGAGAGAGAGAATCACAAGCAGACCCCCCACTGAGCGGGGAGCCCCATGCAGGTCTCCGTCTCACCACCCTGAGATCATGACCTGAGCCAAAACCAAGAGCTGGACGCTTCACCAGCTGAGCCCCCCAGCGCCCTGATAAAGAGGATTTTAAAAACTCCGTATGGTTATTCTTTTTGCAAATGTTAATGATTTTATTTTTATTAGAGCTCTCCTACACCAAATTTTTACCAATATATATGCATTGTAGGTGAAGTGCTAATAGATTTTACTTAAATTGTTTATCGATTACAAAGAGTTTTCCAATAACGTTGTTTAATCAGATCTGCCTTCCCCTATGAAGTATGCAGCAGGAGTCTTCACTCTCCCTTCAGAGACTTATTAAGTCCCCGCTGCACCCGGACAAGGTGCTGGTGCGGGCTCTGCCCCACCCCACAGAATCTGCTCCGGGGTAGACAAACGAGGCTCTCCCGGTCGGAGGTGGGAGGTGGCCTAACTTCATGGGCTGTGATGTTTTGTTAAGACTCAGGCAGGAGAAGCCTGACTCTACAGATAGCTCAGATGTGAGGCTTCCAGACACAGGAAACAGCCCTTCAGTAAAGAAAAACAATTTGGTGTGTTCTAGGAACCAAAGAAATGCCACGGGCGTGAGTAAGAGAAATAGGAAATCAAGGTGCGGGTGGGTAAGAGCTGTGAGCCATATGGAGACTCAGAGACCATCAGAATTTAGGGGAAAGAGATCAGTAGGGTGGGGGGGAGGGGACCAGCGCAAACCAGAAAGACCTGTTAGGTGTTGCCATGCAACCCACAAAAGATGAGCAGCCAGACTGAGCAGGAAGGAGGGGATGGACTGGCATCATGTGGGCACTGGTCTAACTGGGCTTGCTGGGAATTGGGTATGAACATAAAGAGAAAGAGGAGACGGGGGTACATGCCTGGGGTTTTGTCTCCGGTTACTGGGTAAACAGTGGCCTTGTCTATGGACTGGGTATCAGGTGCATGTTGGGGGCGGGGGGGCAGATCAAAGCGTTTCCTTTCAGACACATTGAGTTTGAGATGCCTGTGATTCCTGTTGGGTATTCAGATAACGGGAGGGAAATCTAGGTCAGAGAAGGACATTTGGAGTCCACAGCATGTAGATGGTCATTGAATTTCCAGGAGAGATGGAAAGAAGGCCTTAGGTTCCACACCACGTCCTACGGATGGGGGAGGGGAGGAGAAGCTCACCAAGAAGACCAAGAAGACCAAGATAGAGTCACTGTCCACGTGGGGAGAGCCAGAGGAGAGTGGAACAGAAGAAGCCGGGGGACAAGGGTGTTTCCAGGATGAGGGTTAACTGGGACGAGGGCTCCTCCTGGGAAGATCAGGGTAGAAATGTAACAGACTGTGGGTTGGGCATGTTGGAGATGGAAACTAGCTGGGGGGCAAAAGGACTGAATGGGAAGTAGAGATGAACAGAGTGTGGATGAATCCACGGAAGGCCTTGTCCACCAGGGAAACAGAGTTGGAGGCCCGCAGGATGGGGGAATGACCTTGTCCTAGAAGGAGTCTCTCGCGGAAATGCAAGCAAGCACAGACCAGACGGTCCTTGGCGCAGGGGAGGGAAGGTGGCACAGGGGACCCTGAGGACAGCCAGCATCGTCAAGTCCCAGAGCCCCACGGATGGTTCCTGAGAATGACCGTCTTACAGAGGAAGACACTGAGTCTCAGAGACGGAATGACTGTCCACAGCTACGGGGACAGCAGGGCTCAGAGGCAGCTGGCTTCCCGCAGGGGCTCGTCCCACGATGCTGGGGCTGCTTTACTCAGGTAAAGCTGACTGAGGGGCGTCCTCCCCACCACTTCAAGATATAATAGCAAAAGATCAACGAGAACGCGTCACCAACTCCCCTCCACAGGTTGGCAAGCGTACAGCTACTCTGACTTGAATCTGAGGGACTCTGTGCACAGAGCCAGGACCAGCAGCGCATGTGACTTTGGGGTGACCGTTAGAAAAATTCTGAACTCACAATTTCTGCCCTCCCTCCTCCCCCACTCCCGCCCCTGCTCAGGGAAGCTGCAGGGCCCCTTGGGAAGCGGGCGTCTGGAAGGCTGCCTGGGCAGTGTACCTGTTTCCTTCCCACCTTTCTCTCGGCCCGTCCGATTTTTCTAAGCCTGTCCTTGTTCCTGACAAGACGTTCAAGTTGAAAACGATGATTCCACATCTTTGTCAAATAAAAATGTGCAAATTTGAAGCTAAGTCCTATGTATGTCCTCCCGTTTTTAGAGGTAGAGGGGGCGTCCCCCAGGCCAGTAGTCCTGTGGGGGACAGAGCAAAGCCACATGGGAAGGACTGTGGGGCCCAACTCTTCTCTGTTCTTCTATTTCCATGTGCTGTCTGCATGTGATTAACCGCTTGCTAAATTTTGGGGTGTTACCTGAGATGTTCCCCAGGCGATACCTTCCCAGATAGGAGCCTTTCTCGCCCACCATTGACTCGGTTCTCTCACACGTAGAGAACTCAAAGGGGTGTGAGCTCACCCAGGTAAGCTTTGTTTACTAGTAGGGCTGTTATTGCACGTGCACGACACAGACTGGAGCAGGATTAGAATCGGGATCAGCGTAACACTAAGTAAGAACCATAGGCCACTCCCCAGGGCATGAGCTCTGGGGGGTCACGGTCATTCTCACTCTAGCTGGAACCAAAAATCAGGTCCCCGAAGGCGGTATTAGTAGCACACAATTGTGTAAAACTCCAAAAAACCATTTTGGTGTTGTCAGCAAATGCTTTCATGTGGTTGGAGTTCCCGTGTTCGGAGTTTGGAACATACAGCGGGACAGAAGCCCTGCGGGGTGCGACTGTCTTCTGAGGGCAACATATACATAAACCAGCAGCAGCCGCTTCTGTCTCTCCTGGACACACACACACACACACACACACACACACACACACACTCGGGGCCATCTGGTTGGGGTCATCTGCATCAAGGCGGGCAATGCGATGCAGGTTTGGTATTGGAGCGGAATGGACCTTAGGAGGGCTGGCTCTCCCTCCCACTGTCAAGTCACAGACCTTTCTTGACCCTTCCTGTGTGTAACTAGAGGATCGTATCTACCTCCAGGCTATAGTGAAGGTCACCGGATAAGCATCATCTTCTCCATCTGTTAGACGTCCCCTTCACTTTCCAGGGAGCCACACTGCTGGGACGTATGTGGCTCAGGAGAGGGAACAGTTCTGCGTGTTCTGCCTCCCCAGGCAGGGGGTGTGGTCCGAGGACATCTCCGAGCTCTTCCAGACTCCGAGTTCTGCTGCGCTTCCCCACACAGTCTGGACTCACTCTTCAAGTCCGGTGAATTTTTTGTCATTCAGACCAAGCCAGCAATCGCCAAACATCCGCGAGGGGCACCACAGAGAGAACGCTGCGTCTCCTTCCCGCTGGGACACCGGTATCCCAGGGTCCCTGCAGTCCGGGCAGCCACTGACTGGCTTCTTCCTGATGGACAAGGCCGTGTCCCCTCCCCCAGGGTGGTCTCCACAATGCCATGCTCTGCGCCTCTTCCATTCTGGGCCACCTGAGCACAGAGCCCCAGGGGCCCCGAGGCTCCAGGGGCAGAGGAGCCACTAGACAGACGACAGACAGATGCGCACCACACCACCTTCTCCCGTGAGGCGCCATATTTTCTGACTCAAATGGAGGAGTTGTGATCTTGTAGAAGTAAGCGTGCAGGAATGGACACCAGGAAACCTGGGGCAAAACATTTAAACAGACAGGACTGATGTCCCTCTTCTTAGCCCTTACGACTCACGTAAGCCCGAGGGAGTGTTGACTAAAGGTGGCGATCGGGAGACCCAACAAAGGAGACCGAAAAGCATTACACAGCTCCTGCTGTCCTGTCTTCCTTCTGAAGCCACAACTTAACACACTCGGACTCTCGACAGACACTTTGGGTTTGCATTATATTTCACTTCAGAATGTCCTCACTGTGTTGTAAGTGCATTCCGATCAGGCTGTCCAGCCGGCCCTGCAGAGCCGCACCCCTTCGGGAGAGGCCCGGTGTCGGGGCTGTCCCCTTGCCGCTCACAGAGTGACCCTCCACTAACGGAATCAGCGTCTGCTGGGAGCCGGTGCGCCACACAGGATCTCTGTTCTCACCCCGGCTCTGTGCCCTCAGAATCTGCAATTTTATGAGACACTCAGGGCATCTATACGCATGTTAAATTTGAAAATTTAATACCTCCCCCCCGCCACCGTGCCACAACACCTTGCAACGTGGTGGTATCGGGCCACCCCTCTGATGAAGTAAGAAGCGGAAGCCCTGAGAGAAGAGCAGGAGCACATTCCTGGGCTCTGCCCTGGAAACCCGAGAGTTTTACGTGCTCCAAGGCCCTTGATTTTTACGACGGGCCTTGCCGTCTCTAGCTGCCTTTTCTCTGACTCTCTGAAGTGAGTCTCTGACCCACCCGGTGTTTGGAATGTGTGGATTTGCGTTTCTTTCCGCGAGAGCTAGAATGTCTGCAAACCACGAAGCTGGCCACTGGTGACCTGAAATGTGGCCGCTGTCCCAGCGCCCGTCTTAAGTGGCTCCTTGTCAGTTTCTGCAGGTGTCCGCCCTTCCCAGAGTCCATTACGGCTTCGCGCAGGGGCAGGATCCTAGCCAGCAAGGTTGATTCAAGGTGTGATCCCTGCTATTTGGTAACAATGAGCTGATGACTACGGCTTCCCTGGGTGGGGGCCAGGAGCGGCTCTTCTCTGCCCTCGCTCCCCTGAGGAAAGAGGGGTTGGACCACGCAAACCAGAGCAGACGTCTACCTTTGAACTCGACCTGAAAAGGTATTCGGAGGCTTGTAAAAACGACCGGTCGCGTGACATGACTGATTTTGGGGAAGCTGGGGTTGTGTGCTTTTTTCCAAGTAAAGGTTCTATAAGGATCCTACCCACATTTATGGGAAAATCTAATAGCTGTGTCTCTTAGAACATGAGGACTTCTTTGCTCCACGAAAAGGTGTGAGTCAGCGCTTTACCAACCATACCAGTTACGGGCAAGCTTTCAAAGTTTCCGAAAGGCAGTCAGTTTTATAATATTGATTCCAAAATTCAGATTTTTTCCCCCTCCCCCAAGCTGTTTTAACAGTCAACAAAATTGGCTGGAGGCGCCTGCTAAGCAGCCCAGACGTATTCTTAAAGACATTTAAGGGTTTCATCTTTTGTTAAAAACAGATGCAAAAGCGAAAGAAAAAAAAAGGGGAAAATAGAAGGTTGGAGAAGGCCTAGCCTTTGAGGCTCTTAGATTCAGAAAGCTTGGGTCATAGCCATCCCAGAGTCAATATAACCTCACATGTGTTGCTCCCTCTTTCCCGAGCCCATCCTGATGGGAATGAGCCCAGGGTGTGAGCATGTGTATCCCCTCAAGATGCGGAAATCACTGTCATGTCCATGACCGCTTTGAATTCTTATAGTCATCTTGCCAGTGAGGGACCGCTATTCCACATCTACAGATGAGCAAACGGGCTTCTATTGGCTAAATGGTTTGCCCATCCAATTGATAAGCAGCAAATTCCAGGCAACTATTTGTTATTTTAAAAGGACATGGTTTTGAAAAATCTGTTACGGTCCCCAATGGCTCAAAGAAAGATAAGCTCAGGATATTTTATATGTTTATTAGCATTTAATTTTGTTAATGCTTGCTGTAGATAAAAATCACCCTGAAGAAAAAGAGGATGGGTGTTACTTTATTAACTGAGCAGTATAAATCTTATTTTCCATTTCATTAAAGGTAATACGGTGCAATTAAAAATTAAAGTCCTTTTGGACGCCTGGGTGGTTCAGTCAGTTGGGCGATGGACTCTTGGTTTAGGTTTAGGTCTTGATCTCAGGATCCTGAAATCGAGGTGTGCCCTGGGCTCTGTGCTTACCGGGAAGTCTTGAGATCCTCTCTCCCTCTCCCTCTGCCCCTCCCCCTCAGACTCTCTCTCTGTCTCTCTAACTCTCTAAAATAAATAAATAAAAATAAATTAAATACAATTCCTTTTATTGATGTCGAGATTGTGAGAGTGGTTAGTATAAGAACCAGCAACCCATGCGCTTCTGTATGGACTCAAGAAGGAACTTTTGCCATGTTTAATCTACCAAAATTAGAGACCAGTCTATTTACCTTTACTATTTTGGAGATCAATTTACTATAAATTTTAAAATGTGATTTCCAGCAGGCAACGCAGCTGATTGGTGAGGAATTCCAAACATAAAGGGCTTGCTGCCCTTGCCAAGTCTTCATCTCCTGCCCATACCTTTCATCCGTGTCGCGCGACCCTCCACGTAAATGTGTAAATTTGGAGGGGAAATGACGCATGTGCATCTCCTCACAGGCTGCTGAAAACCCGTCTATATTACAACTCCGCTTCTCACAACGTGGTGGGAAGGAACCTCTCAGTGTTTCCCAAGAGAACTGGAGCCTCAAGTTCAAATTACGATTTTTGTGCTTTTTAGGACTCTATACCACCTGAAGGTAAAAAAGCTAGCCCCAAACTAATTTGTCTCCTTTTCATGTCTTTACATATTTTTCCCTACTTTTTTTGTGTTTCTATATTTACACATCTTGATCCTTTTAGGTCATAGGTATTGGTCTCTATGAAACTCCCCCTCTCCAAAATTTAGAGGGATGCATTATAAATATGCATTGTTATGATTTTAAATTATAAAATAGTATTAAAGAAAAGGTTTATTTTAAAATTTTTACACGCTTTTAAAAAATTTATAGAACAATTTTGTTGGGTAATATTGATTAATTCATTTTTTAAAAGATATTAGCTGCTTATTTGAGAGAAAGAGAGAGAGCGAAAAGAGGGGTGGGGAGGGGCAGTGGGAGAGGGACAAGCAGACTCCTGGCTGAGCGGGGAGCCAGACCCAGGGCTCAGTCAGTTCCAAGACCCCCGAGATCATGACATGAGCAGAAGTCAGACGTGTAACCGACCGAGCCACCTGGACGCTCCTTAATTAATTTGTTACTCTGAAAGCTTTTGAACACTACTGCAGGCTGGAAGCAGTTCTGGGGAGATGGACGTAAGGACACAAACATGCAGTCTACTCTGAAATGTATCCAAGATCCGGAAACCGTAAAGATGGAAACCACCAGATCAGTCAATACTATTTAGTAGGAGTTTACTGTACACGTAAGTACACTTTGCAGCTGGGAGCTTCCAAACCCGAAACCGATATGAACCCAGGGGCGTGGCGTTACAGGATGTCTTGTAAAGTGACGATGAGGAGGTTGTCTAACCTTTACAATGACCGGTTATTACATGTGCTTTCCAGGGGGCAGGGAATTGGCTAAAAGCAAGGATTTCATATCACATTAGGAAGACGACTGCAGTTTCCTCTGTGATCGTCAGAGGCATTTACAAGAAATCTTAGGCTTCAGTTCGTGACACAAGCTACATTTAGTCTTGCTGACGTGGCTTAGAGAATTTTGTCTGCTTGGGGGATTTTCAAGCTTGGTCTCCATTTTATTTCCTTTTAAGAAGGGTTAACACTCTGGTGAGGAGACAGGCGTAGTAACAGCGGCAGTGTCGGTGAACGGTGCTGTGGAGGGGTGTGTAAGAAGTCTGTGAACCATGGTCACGTCTCCTGGGGCTGAGCTGCTTCCCACGGAGAGAAGACAAGGTGACACCTGCTTGCACGTGTGCCACGTGCTTTGTCTTATCTATTGTGCTTGGTGCTTAACCAGTCAAGATCTGATGTGAGTCTTGACAATCTTGGGTGGTAGGTACTATGTATGTATGTACTTGTAGTTGGGGGCCAAGACAACAAAGAAACGACACAAACTCACTTAGTTAGCGGGTGCTCAGAGACTAGCAGAGGAAGTTATAGTCACATCCTAACCTAAAGTGCCAAAGTCAATATATTTTTGTATTTTTAAGTGCTTATTCATTTCTATTGCAGAAGCAAAGATTAAAAGACTCAGCAAAATATAAAGAATAAGAAACACAATCTCAGTTTCCACTGAACAGTATTTTCTTGCATGGTTTTAAGGTTTCAGGGGCCAAGGTCCTCCCTTGCACTCAGGGAAGCACGGTCTAGCCACCAACAATACCATGAAGGGAAACTGGGTCTTTTAAGAGCCCCTTTCAGGTCCACACCCCAGGACAGGGCTGAACTTCTCAAAAGATCCCAGAGCCTCCCCTCTTTCATTGCTAGCACCTGTTAGATGCTGTTGAGGTGCAGGTCTGGGGTCCCATAAAGGCAAGTCAAATATGCACACTGTGTGCTTGGGCAGGTCTCAAATTCTCCATTCGTCAGTGTCCTCACTTTGGTGTGAACTCTCCTTCTCTCCTAGTGAGAAGACATGTGAGTAAGGCCAGACACAGTGGGGATTCAATAACGCTCTACTCCCCTTTTCCCTTTACTCGTCTGCTCCAGAAGTATTTCTTGTACAATGCACTGATGAGAAAATGTAGGTCCCTGCCCCTCCACCAGATTCTGGTTAGGGAAAAAAGATCTTCCACAAGGGTTAGGTAGTAACACACAAAGGTCTGTGATTACCAAAGGAGGCTCCCTGTTCTCCCTCTCACAGAAGTTCACGGCCTTGTCATCGAATGCAGTAATGCATTGAGCTCCTGCTCCAATGGGCAACATCTTCAACTGAGATTAAAATTGCCCTGGGTAGAAAAGTGTCCCCCTCAATTCATGTGCTCCTGGAACCTCAGAATGGGGAATTATTTGATACGGGTTTTTATAGATGTAATCAAGTGTCAGTGAGGCCATATTGGGTAGGGTGGACCTCATGACTTGGAAGCAGAGGGAAGTTTGGACCCAGACTCACAGAGAGGAGAACATCACGTGAAGCCAGGGAAACACACATGGAGAACACATGGTACCGTGGACACAGTGATCAAAGTCACACTGTCTCAGGCCAAGGCACACTGAGGCTTGGGGGCAGCCTCCACAAGTGGGAAGAAGCAGCGAGGGAGCCTCCGAAGGGACTTCAGAGAGAGTGTCGTTCTGCTGACATCTTGATTTAGAACTTCTGGCCTCCAGACCCGTGAAGGAGTAGTTAGCTGTTGTATCAGTCACCTGGGCTGTGGCACTTTGTGATGGTGGCCCCAGGGACCTGATGCAGAGGTCTTCTGCGGTATGCTCCACACACATCCTCAGCTCGGACACCCAGAGCTCCACTCGGCCACACTGGTGCTGGCGCATGCCCACCACCTCACCCCTGCAGACCTTGTTCACGACGTCCTCTCCGTCCGGCTGGAATTTCTCTTCCCCTGCCGTCACATTGCTGGTTCTTCGGGGTCATTACAGGCTCGATCTAAAACCCAGGAGAAGACCTTAGGAGGAACTGTTTCAAAATCAAAACCTTCATTTTGGGTGGTTGTGTGTCTTTTGTGGGAGGCGCCTCACACTGAGTTGTTGAAAGGACTTTCTGATGCCCGTAGTGGTAAATAGCCACGTCACCCTTCTGCACTGAGCTAGTAGAGAGGAAACGGCCTATACCACCCGTTGACTTCCTTAGTAATCAGGAAGGAAAATGCTTAATATTAAATGTTTTATTAGTCCACTTTTTAAATTTGGGGTCGGGGGTCTTAGTGGGTGTTTTGATACATGTGCTTTTAAGTCTTGTTTCTAAGTGTGGAGCTATCTTTGTAATTTAATGCCATTTAGAAGCCAGCCCAAAACTCCGTGGCTGAAACCGACCACCATCGGTCTGTGTATGATCCTGCAGCGTGGACAGAGCTCAGCTCAGCGGTCTGGCTCATGTCACGTGGTGTTAACCAAGTGGCCGCAAGACGATTCCACTCCCGAGTCTGGTGCTTCTGCTGAAGGGCTGGGACAGCTGGCCGGTGCCCACAGAGCTTTCTCTCTCCGTGTGGGCTCTCCAGGAGCGTAGCCATAGCGCTTGCCATGGCGTCAGAGGCCCGTGCATCTCAGTGAGCAACCGAAGAGCGTTTGGAGTGCATCCAACCACTCCATTGCTTTTTTGGCTCATGTGTGTCCTCGCGACGCTGGCTTGCTGGTCTGGTAGTGAGCACAGTGCAAACGACCTTGAACCAAAACTCCTCGTCGGCCAGGCTGAACCCAGCCTGGACCTTGTGATGTGGCCTTGTTCACGAAGCTGGAGTCACCGCAGCCATTTCCTGTGCTGTGATCAACCCGGAGTTGCTTTCTGAGGAAAACCTCGACCCTGTCTTCAGATCCTGCCTCAGAGCTCCTCCCTGTGAGGGGGAAAGGGCCCTCGAACAGTCCGGGGATGGCACTTGTCCTGTGGATTGTCTAATGGGGCACAGAGTCAGTTCCACCTGCCAGGCAGTCGGAGAGCTGTGGGTTTGGTTTGCATTATTTTGACCCCAAATAGAATTTCTTCTACCCAACTGTGCTTCGGTCGTTGTGCCTCACGTCTACATCAGGGGGAGCTGTTTTCCCCTCAGGCTGTCTTCACGTGGGGATGACGTCCACGGCACTCCTCACTCCGTCATGAAGAATCTCTTTTAGATGCTGGAGACCCATACGTCAGGGTTCTGCTAAATTAACCTGGGCTTCTCGGGAACAATAATTTTTTAAACAGTCTGCACTGTCAACAGACAGCTGGTTGGGTCTCCCCCTCTGCATTGGCTGGTTGGAAGCACGGACCCAGTTTCAAGTGTTCACCAGTCTGCGGTGGGTATTCTGAGCACTAATCTCCCTCCCTTCGTTTTCTGATGTTTTCTCTCCCGCTGTCTCACGTCCCCAGGTTCGTACCCTTCATTTCCAATTAGTGTTTTTTTCTTTGTCATTTTACTGTCATGATTTCTGGTCCTGTTTCTAAGGTGGTAGGTACTTTCTTATACGTATTCACCGCCCTTCGGATGTTAATGACCCCAACGCTCCTGGCTGTGCTGTGGAGGATGTTCTTCTGCGGTCCTCCGACGAAGCTGCCGAGGGATTTCTAATGATTTTTGAGTCTCAGCTCAAACATGGTAGATAAGCTTTGTGAGGTTTCACAAGACTTATGTTCCTTTCCTCTGCTCTCATGTGTTTCATCACTTCCCTCCCAGCCCAAAAGTCTGACCCAGATTTTATTGTGTAACAAATATTGTAAAATGATTGAGTCATCCTTGTGTTTGTTGACTGTGGTTGGACGTGATCTATCTCTCACATAGCTGGGGAGTGTGAGTGTTCTTTCTTCACTAACGCAGCTGCTGCGTCTCTTCTGTCCCCGACGACCCCACCAAGACTGCACCAGAGAGATCCCAGACGATGTCCTCATCTGTGTTGACACCACAAACAGGGTCCTGTGTTGAGTTATGGTTCTGAGATATTTGCTTGGTAGATCCCTAAAGTTGTTACCAAATTACCAAAAAAAAAAAAAAAAAAAAAAAGGAAAGAAAGAGAGACATTTAAAAATGTATCTTATTTATAATAGGAATGAATGGCAACTTTCAGTAAAATGTGTCTAGATTTCTGGTTCAACAAATCACTCTTGGCTGTGAGGATACTTTCAGTACAATAATAATTTCATAGCCCTGAGTTTCCAGAGAACTTCAACAGTTGGTTCTGATCTCACACATATAAATGCTGAGATGGTAAAATGTGTGATACTTTTTTTTTTAAGGATTTTATTTATTTATTTGACAGAGAGCAGACAGATCACAAGTAGGCAGAGAGGCAGGCAGAGAGAGAGAGGAGGAAGCAGGCTCCCCGCTGAGCAGAGAGCCCGATGTGGGACTCGATCCCAGGACCCTAAGATCATGACCTGAGCCCAAGGCAGAGGCCCAACCCACTGAGCCACGCAGGGGCCCCAAATGTGTGATACTTTTAAGTGGGTTATTTCCACATGGTATTGAAATATAGAACCCCAGATTACACAATGTGAGCTGAGACCATTTACACACTTTCCACATTTAGCATTTCCTTGTGTTCTCATAAAGAATCAGCTTTCCAATGCTGGAGTAGAAGGGATCCAGGAAACTGGAAATATTTACAAAATTTGGAGGTACATATGATTCTCATTATTTTAACTATGGAAGTTTTGTTCAGAAAAATCTGTGGAGAAAAGTGCTTGGTAATTGAAATCTTTAGCGTTCACGAACTTATGAATTTATGATTTTAAGGAATATCCTGTTTCACAATACTTCATAGTGCCACATGGATGCTTATTAGTGCCTCATGGATCCTTAAGAATGTATATTCTGAGATCAGTCTCTGGAAGAAAGGGGGGACTCTCCAGATAAATGGTTTGCTTTTTGAATAACAGCATTTGTTGGAATTTTTAGTATGTGTCGAAATGCTGAAACTTTTGTGTATCGAGCACCTCTAGGAGAGTATATACAACAGTCATGCAGAAAGCCATTTTATCATGAGTGACGTCAAGAACTTACAGAAGGGTTTGATTATCTGGTGTAAGAGGAACAGAGGGAGCAGCTGGGGACCCAAGTTCACCCAAGCCTGACTGCTGACTTTGAGAAGCAACAAAGGGCTCTCCAGACCCCTTCCTTCTTTGATGATCTGTAGTTCATTTTTATTTTGTATTTATTTATTTAAAAATATATATGTATATATTTTATTTCTTTGAGACAGAGAGTGCACGAGTAGGGAGAGCAGCAGAGGGAGAAGAGAAGCAGCTTCCCCAACAGGACGCTCGATCCCAGGACCCTGGGTTCACGACCTGAGCTGAAGGCAGACACTTAACCAACTGAGCCACCCAGGCAACCCCCTGAGTTCATATTTAATTCAGAAAGTTGTGTAGACATTTCCTCCGCTTCAGGGCTGGTGTTAGCGGTTCTTGCTTAACAAAGAAAGGTGCAAAACTAGGACAGGCAGCCCCCAGGTCTGTGGCATCATTGTCACCTGCGACCCTGGCCACTCAGGCCGCTCAGCGGGTGGGCCCAGTCTGACCATCATGGCCTGGCAACATCGCCCCTGTCTGGGTCTACTGTTGGCTCTCGCCTAGCAGGTATCAGGTTGATGACCCAGTCCCCCCAAATGGAGAGAAACTGAGTCAGTGTGTGTTAAAATTCGTTTTGAGTTTAAAATGTTACCTAATGGCAGATATTTCTCCATTTCTGGATAAAGACGTAGAAAAAGAAGAAAATTCAAAAGAACTCCGGTCAGGAGATTCTTGGTCATATTCCTTTCTGGAGACTTCTTTATGAGCCTATAGCTGAGGGCTCTGTTTCCCGTTCTTTGGAGAAGAATAAAATGGGATTGAAGAAGTGTATCCATTCAGGCCTGAGACGAGGGTCTGAGTGTCCTTCCTGAGACAGTGACTCACACGCAATGCAACATGAAGAGAGTGCACGATGCTGGCCGAATTCCGGTGAGAAGTCTGGCTTTGTCCAGAAAGTGGGCTCACTTGCTGCCTGTGCGTCAGCCCAGGGCCACCCGGAGCTCATCTCAGTGCGCTCTCCTGCCCTGGGAGAGGCCACGGCCCTGGCCCTCTGATGTGGTGACCTGGAGGTCCCTCGAGGGGTTGGCAGTGGCTGTGGAAAAATGTCTCTCCGTTGTCTCTGGGACCCTTCAGGTGGCTGAGCTCATCACCGCTTGAGTAGGGCAGAAGGCAGAGCAGGGAGGACATGAACACTGGACGAGATTCCTTCATTTCCCTCCATCAGGGTGCAAGGGAGAGCCCGTGCTGGCTGCATGACAGAGTTGGCTGTGCAGAGCCATCGGCTTCGAAGCAAACCATGACAGCCTGAAGGAAGGTCAATGAGATCAGATCGAATTCCGGTTGGATCAGACCAGCCAGTCAGAGAAATGGCGCCTGGGAAGTAGAGGACGCAGGTAAGATGGCCACGCTTTATACCAGACAGAGGTATCCAATAAACAAACAGATACCCCCCCAAACACAGGCAAACAGAAAAGTTGCTATTTTATCCAACACCGGGCACACATGATAGTGATATGTTCCCTGTCAGGACCCCATGCGTTGCTTGCATCATATCCTCGCTATGACAGTGGCTTCCCTAGTCTTTGCTTGGCCCCAGCAATTACTTTACAATATATAAATAGCTGGTGTGTGCCTGGGCTCAGGTATCATGCTTCCTTGGTTCCCCTAAACTGTCAACCCCATGTTTTGATCACTGTCAACTCTCGACGAGGCGATGACAAAAACTGGTTCCCAGAAAATACACTTTTCTTCAGTGGCAACACGCTTATTCACATTATTTATGTTTACATGTTGGCGCATTATTTTGATCTCAGTGTTTAATTGTAAACAAACATGAATAAAAACCTTACATATATTCCCCGATTGGATTTTGCTTTTATTATCAGTTTTTATGTTCCTGTCAATTGTAGGGCATTCTTTGTCCTTCAACAGGACTTTCTTCTCTTCTTTTTTTTTAAGATTTAAAAATATATACTTATTTGATGGGGGGGGGCACAAGCAGAGGGAGCGGGAGAGGGAGAAGCGGGCTCCGCGGCAAGCAGGGAGCCCGAAGCAGGGCTCAATTCCAGGACCCCAGCATCATGACCTGAGCTGAAGGCAGACGCTTAAAGACTGAGCCACCCAGGCACCCCAGGACTTTATTATTCTAACAAAACTCAAACCAGGTAAATTTTCCTTCATGTCAAGAGTCTTGCTAAAACATATCTTCTGAACACTTGTGTAGGCCATGCAGGCTTTAAACCAATCAATGTCTTGAAGACAAGGGAAGTCCAAGGAGACGCTGAGTAAACAGACAAGACGACATGGTGTGGCATGGGGACCCTGGATCACAGCCCTGGCCACAGTGTGATCGGCTTGTTTATTTCTCTGCATAAAACCATGTGAACACGGGGCAAAATTGTAGGAAGGTCTGATGTTAGCCGTTAGCACCGTGGCATCCATGATTACTCTTTCCTGGTGACTCGACAGGTCCAGGTAAGCCTGAGACCTTGGTAAATCAAGGGGAAGGCTAGGTCACCGGTGCCATTCCTGAGGTCCTGCTTGAAAGATCTATCAACGAGACTCGAAGTGGGGCGTGTAGGGCGTGGCACCATAAGGGGGCCCTTCAGTCATGAAGTAGCTCTGCTTCATATGCCGGTAATTGTGTATTTGACGCTGACATTTTTCAGGGGCTCATGGACCATAAATTTATAAATACGATGATCATTTATCACATGCGACCTAGAGAGACCAGATATGGCCTGCTGGGCGCATGCTGTAGGTGAGGACTCTGTTCCCTTTCTGCTCATAAACCTTCTGAGGCAGTCTGAGGAGCAAGGAGATCTGACTGGGTCATTTCTTCCTTTTTTCCTTGTCTCCTCTGGGTCGTCCAAAGAGAGAATGCATTACAGAGCACAGCTAACCCTTTCCCTTCCTAGACCCACAACACCCCGTCATCTGTCTGCACTGTCGTGGTTTTAGGACTGTTCCCTTGGCATCTAGCTAATATCCTTTTTTTTTTTTAACATTTTATTTATTTATTTGATAGACAGAGATCACAGGTAGGCAGAGAGACAGGCAGAAAGGGGGAAGCAGGCTTCCCACCCAGCAGAGAGCCCGATGCGAGGCTCGATCCCAGGACCCTGAGACCATGGCCTGAGCCGAAGGCTTAACCCGCTAAGCCCCCCAGGTGCCCCACTAGCATCCTTTTTAAATCTGAAAAATGCTCCACTTTGAAAAATAAATACTTGGCCATCATATTTACAACCAATCATAGACATTTTTTTAAAAAAGCACCAGGCTAGAGGGTGCGTGGGGGGCTCCCTTCATTTTGTGTCTGACTTCCATCATGATCCTGGGGTCTGACGGTCTTCAGGATGAACGTTTTCTCTCACCGGTACACAGTGAGTAACGATGGATACATCCGATATATATACCTGCTGTGTACACATGTATCTATCCGTTACCTATTGTGTACTGGTGAGGGAAAACATCCACCCTGGAAACCACCCACTGCGATGTTGCGTTCACGTTAGTCACAGAGCTTCAGGCTGATCCGTCCTTAGCGTGCTTGCTAGAATGGAAGCCCGTGTAACCGGTGACGCAGGAAACATTGACAGCCGCTCTGGGACCTTGATTAAAAGAGTTTCTAAAGCAGCGGCTCTTATCAAAGCGAGGGAGAAGGACGAATTCCACGCAGGTGTAGGAAACACCCATTTTCCCGAATAAAGACTGGTTCCATCCATTTGAGAACATTAGTGTGTTTTTATATCCATGTAAATATTTGGTTTATGCCTCTATGATGTCACATGTTGCCTTTTGTCATGAAAAGTTCTGTAGGAGGTTGTTGTTTCTACTGGATGGGGAGCCCTTTGGAGGAGGGGCTGGGGCACCATTTTTATCACCCGAAATTCCTTTCAGATAGAGGCAGCTGATGGGTGTCTGCACACAAGTGACTTAACTCATCATCCAGTTCTCCAACCTCTCCTCTCTTCTCAGCTCTGGTATTTGAAAATTTCCTCTCGGTCTGATTCTTATTTCATACGGATGGAGCATAGATGGTGGGGGTCCTGGTAAGAGTTCTAATTAGGCCAGTTTCGGTTCTGCCTACCCAGAAGCAAGTTCTTGGAAGAAATGTCTATTTGATCAACGAGGGAGCTCTGGTAACATAATTTAGTTAGAATGACTAGCAGGCTAGTATCATTCTTCCTTCCCAGAGGCACGCGAGTGTTTGTAGGTTTAAAAAATGTTCAGACACAACATTTCTCGTGTTTTTAGCCTATCAGATTACAGATCGAGCTGGTTTACCACGACCACACCGTCTGCACAGCTGACTGGAGCTCCACCGTCCGCTCGGCCCATGGGCCCGATGTGCCCCTGAGGAGGCAGAAGGAGCCCCAGCTGCCTGCCAGATCCCTCTAGGGGGCCGTGTTGGGTCCTCCATGGAGTAATCACCACTGTGCCTTGCTCGCTTGGTCTCTGCTGGCCCTTCTCCCCCTGCTCCCTCCCAGCGCTCTCCTCCTGTCCGCTACCTCCTGGTTTCCACCGACGCTCTCCTTCTGTACTCTGGCTCTGCTTCTGCCCGGTGCCTTCTCTGCCCCAAGATTATGTTTCCCAAGAAGAGACCTCAGTGGAGGCCCCTTTGGATCTCTTGGCCCCAGGCCCCCTGGTAGAGGCCTGCCTTTGATTTAGACACCAGTCCTTGGTGTGCTGAGTTGCGGCTAGAAGACGGATTACATGGTACAGAGCATGGTTTAGCAAACAACTTCCAGATTTTTAAAGAACGCTTCCAACTACTCGTGATTAAAGATGGACCCCCTACTCTGCAATGTGGTGGCAGGTGGGTTTTTGGAACTAAAGAAGGCTAGGATGCAATTCTGCCTCACGTGGGTTTATTAATGGGCCAACCAAGGCCACACATGGCTGGGTTTTGTGGTCTCAGTGAAATCCTTTCTACATGTCCTCGGGTACAAGGGGTGAGCCCAAACATGCCCCCCGTCTGGGTGGGTCTTCTTGGATGGGGGCAAGCAGCCATTGTCCTCAGTCCTTGTCAGGTGACGAGCTCCAGACCTAGAACCCTGTTCCATATGTATGAGATATAACCAGATTGTAGAACCTCTCTTCAAGGGCAGCAGACCCGGTAAAACTTTCTTATTCAATCGCATTTTTTGGAAACCATTTATTTCGCCAAGGAAAATTTGCTAATTGAAGAAATTTTTGTGGCAGATTTATGTAATGGTCCCTCAAAATCTTGCATGGCCAGCCCTGCAGTGTAGATTTCTGATTAGCGAACTCCCAGCAAAGTATCCTCCGGCTTTAGGTTGGCACGAACTTCTAGGCACATACATCTAGCACTCTTGATTCTGAAGTAGTTAAAAGTTTGCTGTGGGTGGAGATCTGTGTGTCCGCTGAAGCAGCTTTAGCTGGTTTGCACATCCTGAAGAAACCGAAGGGTGGTAGGTACTTTGAGAACTCCCATCTCACACGATCCCATCCAAGACAGAAATGAAATCAGCAAGATGGGATTGCTTGCTCAACTCCAAATGTGGAGGAACAGACGCATTAATAACACAGGAAAGAATGGCCTGGCATCCAGTAATGCATAAATCTACTCTCTTCTTTGTCCATGGTTTTTCCTCTGCTCATGGTGAAAATAAGAAACTGGTTTACATGGGCTTTTCCCCCTAATTTTTCTAAAGTTCCTCAAGCATTACAGGCAGTTTTCCATCCATTTCATACAAAAGTATTTTCCATGACTTTGGAAATAGTTGGTTTAGGCCAAGAGCCTCAAACTCATTTGCATCAAGAATTTTAAGATTCCTTTCATATCATAATTTTGTCTCCTTTTACTTCTTATTTCTTTTTTACCCAAAGATAATTCTGGGTGGGGACGCTTGTCTGTTGGCTTAGCAGGGTGTAAACTCTGGGCTGATGATGGTCACACACGAGTGTGGGCGGGGGCCATCCCTCTGGACCAGGAACCTCTTGGTTTTCTATTTTCTTGCTTTCTACTTCCTTTTCTCTTGGTGCCTAATGGGTACCTCCAGCTCACACCAACCAGAAACAAGGTTTGGAGGAGCCTCTAACACAGACATCAGACATACACATTCAGAGGCATGATCCCAGAGCCAGAGGTTTTGCTTCAAAGATTGTCTTGATCTGCTCAGGCTGCTGTAACAAATAGCACGGACTCGTGGCTTATGAACGATGGACATTTCTTTCTCTGAGATCAGGGTGCTGGCCTGGTCAAGTTCTGCTGAGGGACCTCTTCTGGGTTGCAGACTGCTGACTTCTCCCTGCATCCTCATATGGCTGGAAATGGGGAGGAAGTTCTCTGGGGTCTTTTATGAGGACACAAATCCCATACGAGAGTGAACCCCTCTCATGAACTGATCACCTGCAGAAAGTCCCACCTCCTGATTCCATCAGCTTGGAATTAGGATTCCAACATATGAATTTGGAGAAGACACAAATATCTCATAACAAAGATGAAACATTCTGATATGGGGGGGAGGGAGAAGACAGAAGGCTGAAAAGTTATTCATAGAGAGACAAATATTTACAAAGAGTGGTGTTCTTAATTTAGGGAATGTTCTGTTCCCAACAACCAGAGAGTGGTCCTGAGTGTGCACTGCTCTCCAATAGAGGGGGCACATGTAAGCAAGACCCTGAGTGGATCCCAGGCTCCCTTGTAGCACGTGATGATACAGAAGTTGGAAGGTAAGTCCTGTCCCCCGGCCAGGGTGGGACAGAACAAAACCCTTTGGGGTTTTCCTTGGGATCCTGGAAATGATGGATTCACTTCTGCTGTTTCTGTTGGTTACTTCTAACAGCTGAAGCTTGGGATGCTAAAGCAATTTGGGATTTGAGTGGGGACAAAAGGCAACTACTTAGAGTGAGACAGTGTAGGTAGAATTCACTCGGGCTTCTGGCCAGGAAGGAGGAAGCAATGCCAGGTGCCTAAGCTCAGTCAGCTCCGTTCCAGCCCTGCAGTCAGTGTGAGGAGGAGAGCGGTGCGTGGGAGGAAGAGGACCGGCTCTCTGCAGACGGGGGACATCGGAGAGATGAGACTCCTTTAACCAGGGCCTTTGAGACCATTTTCACCATACCTTTCGCTGGCCCCAGCACACAGATACAAACACAACATTTAGAGAACACCGTTTTCCTCACCACGGTTCTAAGGCCCAGATGGTTGTCTGGATTCGTTCTGTGCAACTTGCAGGAAACAATTCATTTCTACTTTACAGTAAGTTACTCCCCCTTTCATGTAAAAAATTGCACTTTTCATTCTACAGCTAGATCAGGATAGTTCAAGAGAAGATATTCACAGGCACTGTTTACCTTGAACAGGGGTGTAAATACTTCAAGTGAGATATAGTTCAGAAAATCCCTTAGTGTATTTTTTAGAAGATGCAATAATAAGACTTATTCATGACAAGGAGGTGGTTCGCCACCGGAGACACATCACTAGAATTCACCGCAGTAACGAAGACCCACATATGTGGTGCGCGAGTGTTGAAGAGAGGCAGAAACATTCTTGGTAAACTCAATGCATATAGTGAAAATCACTAACAAAGTAGAAACAGAAAGGGATTTCTTCAATCTGCTGCAGTTATCTCCTCCAACAGTTAGACCACACTCTGCCCTCACTCAGGACATTCTGATACTTCCTCCGTAACGGTGACAAGGGGAAGGTGCCCAGCGTGCCACGGTGACAAGGGGAAGGTGCCCAGCGTGCCACGGTGACAAGGGGAAGGTGCCCAGC
>ML108318.1:39130-104093 GCA_003697995.1 Taxidea taxus jeffersonii
AGGGGAAGGTGCCCAGCATGCCACGGTGACAAGGGGAAGGTGCCCAGGGTGCCATCACTGTTGTTATTTAGCACCTGTACTTAAGCTGCTGAGCAATGCTAGAAAGAAGGAAAGAGGAGTAAGGATTAGAAGGCCCTAAAAACTATTGTTTCTTATACATGACATAATCATCTACCTCCCCGAAATCCAGCTGTTAGGACTAGTAAGAAAATCCACCAACATTTTTGGAGACAAGAACTTAAGAAATGTTAGCATCTCTCAGCAATGACAACTCCAACGGGAAAATATAACCCCAATACTATTTTGAATACTAGCCCAAATAGCAGTTGTGAGAAACTCTTTTGAGTATCGGGGAATTAATCATCAATGCAGGGAAATGCCATGTGGAAACTGTGGGATATCCCCCACCCCGACACCTAGTAGGCTGGCAAAACTAAAGATACCAAGACTGTTGTCAAGTTTGGTGGAATGGGAATACGGAAAACCCGTATGGAGACAGGTGCCTCCATTCTGAAGAGAGACCTGGCAATATTAGTCACATTAACATATGTTTGTTGTAGTCTCATGTGGGCTCAGCATGGGACACATATGAGGATGTTTACTGGGATGTACTTTTGTGGGAGGAATTCAGAGACAGAGGTGGATAAGTGTGGAGGACATGGCCCTGGTGTAGAAGGCAGTAGTTAGAAACAAAGTGGAGAGATCTTAAAAACATCGTGCTCGAGGAATAAGAAAAGAAACAAAAAAGGTGCTACAGCCCAGTGCCACTCACGTACATTAAAATATGTACACAGGTATGTGTGCACACACACACACACGCGCGCGCACATCTCCGATGATTCCCATTTCATGAGAAGACATTACAAGCAAAAGAACGTACTATGGGACATGGTGAAAAAATTTACAGCTGATATAAGTCCATACAGAAGTCCAGGAAGGAGACACATACTTCCGCCTTGTCCGTGACTGAACTATGCCCTCGCTCAGCTGCTTTTCAGGCAGCAGACTGTGATGCAGAGTCTTATTTTCTAGACAAACCACCAATACATTTCCCATCACTTGGTTGACTTGCCGGAACTCGTCGAGCTCCCTTTCTTTTTGGGGTGGACCTCCCTGGTGTTTCTGTCTAGGCCGTGATGTGGTGTGGGAACTGCTTCGAACTTTTTCCAGAACTTGAAGGGAAGGGACTTGGGGGATGGAGAGGAAAGGGAAAAATAAACAAATTCATAAGTAAGCAAATAAATGAAACAAGAGAAGGGCTTTGTGTGGGTAGTGATGGTATCGTTCTAAGAACTTAGGAGTGTGATCAACTCAACTTTTTATACTTGATGACCCGAAACTTTAAGAAAATGCTGTCCATGATTCATAGGTATTTAATTAGAAGAAACGCCAACCGTCACACATAGACTTTACAGGAATGTTCATGGCAGCTTTGCCTAAAATAGCCAAAACCTAGGGGGAAAAGCCCCAAATGTTAATCAACAGGTGAATGGATATAAAATAGTGGTTTCTATACCATGCAAAGCTACAGTAATGAAAAGCCACTGACACATGCAACATTGAAGAATCTCAAAGAAAACTCACCCTGACCGAAAGCCAGACATGAGACTGCACGTGAATGATTCCACTGGGATGATGTTCTAGAGGGAAGTCTGACCTATGATGGTCTGAAGCATGTCCATGGTTGCCTGGTTGCCGGAGATGAGGCCAGGTAGCACTGTGACATCGGGGTGATAGAAATATTGATCGAGATGGCCCCACAGGGGTAGACACAAAACACCACCAATGCCAGGTTAGAAATACTCTTCCCGTAGTCATCTGTTGTAATCCAGGCAGATTCTGCGACCCTGGGAAGTGTGGTAGCACAAAGAAAAACGCAGACTGTCCATATTCTGTGTCAATCTCTGATTTAATCATATTTTAAAATGTTAATTATATTTTATATAATACAACGACAAGGCAAGAATACCTTCTTTCCGTGTCAGACATTCCCAGGACTCATGCGTGTCAGAGGCTGAAGTGCCAACCTGGCAGAATTTTCCGGAAACGAGTAACCTGGGGGTATTTGTATCAGATTGCATTGGCATTGGAGAAAAAAATCTATTCCTTTTAACTGCATCAACATCTTTAAATATTTGAAGCCCACTATTTCGGCCCCTGTTTTCTTCTTCAAGCTGAACATCACCAGTAACTGTGGTCTTCCCAATAAACAGTGATTTTATTATTCACCCTCTTCCTTCCAGGACTCAGGTCGCTCACAGCTGAATTTACACAAGTTTGACGAAGTTCCTTTAAATGTGCCTGCAGATCCTTTCACAGTGCTGAGTGGAACGGTCATGTCGGGGTTAACATCTCTGTTTCTCTTAGAACCTCTTTTTAAGATTTTATTTATGTACTTGAGAGAGAGAGAAAGGAGGGGGGAGGAGCAGAGGGAGAGGGAGAGACAGAATCTCAAGCAGACCCCCCCATTAAACACAGAGCCTGACACGCTCAACCCCATGACCCTGAGATCATGACCTCCATCGAAACCGAGAGCTGGACACTTAACCAGCTGAAGGACCCTAACACCCCCCACTTTTTAAAGAAATATATTTTATTTATTTATAGAACCTCTTTTAATGTAGGCTAAGAGCACATTCACTTTTTTTTGAAATTTTATTTATTTATTTCGAGAGAGAGAGCACGCGTGAGGTGGGAGGGCTGAGGTAGAGGGAGAAACAGGCTTCCCACTGAGCAGTAAACCCGACGGACTTGGGACTGGATCCCATGGATCCCAGGACCCGGGGACCACGACTTGAGCTGAAGGCAGACGCTCGACTGACCGAGCCACTCAGGTGCCCCCCCACTTGGGGTTTTGGTCAGTGAGTTTCTGAATCCTAAACTTCTGAAATAACGGGCTATTCAGTGGTGCTTTTCTGGTGCAGAATTCAAGAGCAAGACTGGATGGGATACTTACTAAGTTTCACTGTTTGGAATGTAGACGAATATTTCAGACTGCTGAGGTTTTACTTGGGTTTTGATCTAAACTACATATTTACTACCCATGAGAACCCTCCATCTTGAATCAAGGTGACAAGTGGTTCGTTGACTTTCCAGATTTGTCTCTAAGATGGTGTTGAAGGTCTGTGGCACTCCACCGGAGACCCCTTTCCCCTTGGCAATGTTCCGCTCACCAGGACACTGAATTTGTGATGGAGCCTATCTTCACAGTCATCCCGCCTGCATAGAAATGGTTTCCATTAATGAACAAGAACAGTACATTAAAAATAACACCTGTACTAAGAGGTGAATTTCATGACCGTTAGTGTCATTTTGTTCTACCTTAACGGACTTCGTTTTCCATAGAAGTGTGTGTCTGAAATTGTAATGGGAGTTCATGGGAAAATGTGACTCTGGTAAGCTTTCACGGACCCCCCCCCCCACTTTTCCTGACAAAGCCACATGAAGATGTACAAACAAGATTCAAGTGGGGAGGAGCTGCTGGAAACCATCCAAGTCCCGTGTCTGGGGCCCACCTGTGAGCAGAAGGAGCCGTAAGCAGGAGGCACATTTGTCCTGCTTTGAGATGAGGGGAAGGGAGGCCGGTTTGCTGCTCTGAACCCTTTAGAACCTGCTTGGTTTATTTGCACACCATAGTGACAAAGAGATGGACTGTTTAATAAGCCTAACCAAGGCAACTCTGGGTCTTTACACACCCCGGAGAACAAGAGATAAATTCCCAGACCTTAGCATGTCAGTAAAGAGAAGCAAGAAGTCACTTGTGATGCCTTCATCTACTGCGCTGCCCTGTTCCACAGCTCTTCTCTGCAAGAGTTCTCACCTAGCTTTCCCAGAGAAAATGTAAAGCCCTGAAGGAATGGGCTCAGACATTAAGAAAAGTTAACAGTGTCTTGAGAAAGAAATGGATAATGAAAAGCATCATCAGTTCTCACAATTTACACTTAATTCCTATATTTTTTATTGACACAGTCACAGGCTGAGAATAACATGACCAAAGAGTCTTGGAAAGCCACCATTTCCTTGTTGAAAAAACCGTAGAAGATGAATTTGAACTGAGAAGCAAACGTTAGCTGATAACACAGAACGGAAAAGACAGAAACATGTGGGAGGCAGGCTCCACGCAAGCTCCTTCCAGATGGGCTCTGCCACCTGACGTCAGCCCGCCGTGAGCCTCCCCCAGATCTCGTAGACCAGCTGGCCCGCCCGCCTGTGCGGGCTGTGGACTGGTGTTAAAATACTTGGATATGGTCATGGAGAGTGAACAGACTCCTAGAATCCCAGACCGTCCTCATTGCTAGCAGAAGCCTTGGGGATGAAATCCCTATGAGAAAGGATATTCTCCTGAATTCATTTTTGTTGGTTACATAAATCAGACAAATTCATAATTTCAAATCAGATTTGAACTTAGTAATAAGATTGATGGAATAAAACCTTTTGAAAATCAAACTATGTTATATATTCCTATTTGGGGGCTTAAGAATGTGACATTCCAGTATGTGTGTGAGAATCAGGTTTTTTAAAATGGGGGTAAGTTCTGGAGAAAAGACAAGTCCAAAGTCAGTCCCCCAGGGTCTCTCCGTCACCACTGACGAGCACCTACTGTGGGGCAGGCTGGGGTCTACCCACCTGGAATACAGGCCGTGAGTGAAACAAACAGAACTCCCTGCCCTCCTGTGATTGAAAGCCTAGTAAAGGCGATAGAAAAAGTGAAAAAATAGTAAATTGTTTAGTGTGCTGTAAGATGGAAATGCTATTAAAAAATGGGGCAGAGAAAGGAGATTTGGAAGAGGTGTAGGACTAACAGAACAGAAGGGAAGAGGGTGGGCCTGGATGACAGGCAGTTATTCGAGCCGTGACCTGGAGAAGGAAAAGTGGGCCAAACGGATGTCCCGGGGAAGAGCCTTCCAGGCAAAGGCCCTGTGGTTGGAGCCCCTTGTGCTGGCCGAGCAATAGTGAACAAGTTTGCTGGGGCAGCAAGAAGGGCAGTGATGTGGGAGATGTGTTCAGAGAGGGTGTGGGAAGACCTACAGGAACGTATGGGCCATTGTAACATCTTAGCCTTTTTGTTCTGGGTGAAATGGCAAGCAGCCAGAGGGTTTTTGAGCAAGGAGTAGGAATCATATTATCTGATTTATGTTTTTAAAGGATTGCTTTGGGGGTGCCTGGGTGGTTCAGTGGGTTAAAGCCTCTGCCTTAGGCTCAGGTCATGATCCCAGGGTCCTGGGATGGAGCCCCGCATCGGGCTCTCTGCTCAGCAGAGAGCCTGCTTTCTCCTCCTCTCTCTCTGCCTATTTGTGATCTGTCTGTCAAATAAATAAATAATCTAAAAAAGAAGAATAAACAAAGGATTGCTTCGGGGGGAGTCTGGAAGCTCATCACAGGGCAGCCACAGCAAAGGGAGAAGAAGTGTTCAGATTCTCACACACTGCATTTTGAAGAGGGAGCCAACCCTGCAAGGTGGCAGAATAAATGTGGGATGAGAGAGAAAAAGATGAGTCAGGCATAACTTGATGCTTTTGGCCTGAGCTACTGGAGAGAAGGCGTTTCTTTTCCATCAACAGAGATGGGATTACAGTGTGATTCTGTCACCTGCTATGTGTTAAGCCCAGGGCCGGGTGCTAACTCCCTAAGGATAAGCCAGGCCAGTATTTTTCCATCTTTAGGTCATGACCAGCTTGAGTGCTAGAGTTCAGTGATTCTCGATTAGAATGTTTTAAAAAAAAGTCCAATAGAATGATGCTGTGGGTACTTCAGTGCCCCACCCCCAACACAGCTGGAGGTGCTGGGATAACCAGCAGTGTCAGCTGATGGCTGCAGTCCTCACCGGCACGTCTGTGAGCACAAGGAACCACCTTGCCTAAGGAGTTCACATGGCCAATATCTGGCTGATGGGGGTACAAAGTGTGACTCTTGACTTCAGCCTCGAAAGCATCAGAAGGGTCACCTAAGTTCCAGGGTCTCCCACAGGATTGGCTGAGGCGTCAGTGAAAAAGAGCTCCATCCACTCTTCTGGAAACTAGACCAACATCAAGGGCCAAATCCTACTGAAGTCCAACTGAGGACACACGGGCTTGCCAAGAGAACAGAGGAGCTGTGTGTAGATGAGGTGGAAAAACAAGATCTAGAAAATGCCTTCTGGCACGGTGCTGAGGCACATGCAAAGCAGGGAGAGATCTAGAAACCTGATGTGGCTCTTGGGTCCTCTGTTTCCATGGGAGACCATGATACTGGCCCAGAGTAGTAGGAACAGTCTCTTAATCCAGTACAGGTCACTTCCCATGACACGGCACATGGTAGGTTGTGAAATATCTCCATTTCATACCCTGATGATTGTACGGTCTATGTGACATTCTCTAGGAAATATATGCCATAAAGGCATAGATTCTAAGTTTGTCTAACATGGGTTTACATTTAGATGAAAATATTCAATAGAGAAGGACTTTCCCAGAAAATGTCACTTGTCAGGAGGTCCAGTTATCAACATGTTCAAAAAGAGACCAGACCAGGTTACCCCCCACCCCTGCCATTTTCTTTTTCCAGAGTGTCTCCCTGCTAATCTCCTAGTCTCTCAGGTGCTCTTTCCATGACACAAAATTTAATGCCCTGGCAAGGACCCCCCCAGAGTGCAAGTGTTTAGCTAGGCTTACCCTGAATTTTGGAAAAGTGATGGTTTTTTCTGTTAAGTGAAGTGGAATGCCAGAACTATCATGGTAGAGGGTGGAGGGAGGGATCTTAGAAAAGTGGTCCCAAGTGAAAGGATGACCCAAGTCCAGAAAACCACAAGTAAACTATGTTTGGTGTGATGTCCAGAAGTTACTCCATTCATTGTCCTAATACAGGGCATGCCAGTAACTTCCACTTCTAGCCCAGATGGACTAAGAGAGACTGGATTTACCCTGCTGCCTTAAACAGCTGTAAAACAATACAGAATATATAATGCAGTGGTTTACAGACATTGGGCCACAAGCAGCAGAGGAATGAAATCCCTGAGGACAAGGAAACAGATAAGGCAAACTCTGTTTGTCTTGGCATAATACCTGGGGGTAGCCTCCAGGCTGCAGGACAAGAGTGTGAAACCAGTAGCATGTGGCAGTATTACAAACTTGTAGAGAAACATTTGGAACCTTATATGGGTCAAGGTGGATAGAATTTGCAGGTTCAAAATACAAGAGATGATGGAAATGCAGAGGAGAACGATGAGCAAAGGGTCTCCCCGAGTCATTGAGTGAGTGCTGATCTGCATGTATAGGAGAGAATTGCCACGGCAAGCAAAGAAAAAGACAAGGAAAAGAACAGATAATGCAATTCTTGCAACCCCCATAGGACTGGCAAGAGTTCCTGCACTGACTAATGAGAGTGAAAGACCTCATAGAACATGAGGCATCAGGTAGACTCTCATCAGAGGTCTGTTTTGGTAGTGGGGCTCTATCAGGCCTAACAACTGCCCTAGGCTGACCCTCACAGAGCTTCAGAGACAGCCTCCAAAGGATGCAACTACTTGTAACTTCATACATGACAGAAAACCAAACAGTTTTTAGAAGAATACAACAAAACCCAGAAACCAACAATGTCAAATTCATGATATCCTGAATATAATATAAAATTACCTGGCAAGCCAAAAAAGTCAGGAAAATATGACTCATCACCAGGAGACAAATCATTAAAGACAAACAGAACCAGAAACGAAAAGATGACGGCATGCGCAAGGGAGGGGATTGAGAAGATACTCACTATGTTCCATATCTTCATCGGGGTAGAGGTGAATGTGAGCACGGTGAAGACAAGTAGAAGTTACAACAAAGACTGAGGTTGAATTTCTAGAAATTAAAAAAATACATAAAATATCTGAAAGCATCTCTATACAGGAAGGGATCAACAGCACATTCAATGCTATAGATAAATAAAAAAATAAGTGACCTTGAGGACATAGTGATAGAAAGTAACTGAAATGAAGCACAGAGAAGATAAGGCTGGGAAATAATCAACAATATCACTGACCTGTGGAAAATAGGTCACTTTTTTTTCTTACTTTTTACTTCTTTAAAATATAACTGAGAGTTTAAAGCAAAAATTATAATAACAGGTTGAAGGATTTATAACTAATCCAGAAATAAAGTGTACAAAAACAATAGCCCAAAAACCAGAAAAGATTAAGGTAAATAGATTCTCATTAGGTTCTTAAAGATGCATAAGGTGGGATAATACTACTTAAGGTAGATCATGTTAAATTAAATATGAATATTGTAAACCACTAGAAAAACCACTTAAAAATAACACAGAAAAATATAGCTCATGGCCAATGGTGGAAATGAAATGGAATTATTAGCAAAACTGATTTATTTCAAAAGGAACAGAGAACATGGGACAAATAGATAATGAATAGCACAGTGATCATTTTCAGTGTGATAAATACCCAATAAAATGATCATTAGATGGGTATATATGGTCCAAACGCTATTATTAGGTGTTGGAGTTCATCAAAATGGACATAAGAGCAGGAGACTACTACACGTTATCCACAAAAAAATCCACTTTGAAGATAAAGCCACATGTTAAAAAGGAAAAGGGTGTACAACAGAGTTCATAAAAACACTCATCACAAGAACCCTAGAATGGCTATGTTGATGGTGGTCCCAGTACATATCAGGGCAAGGGATATTACTAGAGATGGAAAGAGACCCTTCATGATGAGGAAAGAGACCATTCATCACAAGAACATAGTAACAGAGGTACGAAATACACAAAACAAAACGGAAGCAGAAGGGCAAAGGAACAGGTCACGTAGTTATGGTTGGGAGCTGGAGCACACGTTCCTCATTAATAGAATAAGTAGATAAAGGGCGCCTGGGTGGCTCAGTCATTAAGTGTCTGGCTTCAGTTCAGGTCATGATCCCGGGGTCCTGGGACCAAGCCCCGAATGGGGCTCCTTGCTTAGCGGGGAGCCTGCTTCTCCCTCTCCCACTCCCTCTGCTTGTGTTCCCTCTCTTGCTGTCTCTTTCTCTCTGACAAATAAATACATAAAATCTAAAAAAAAAAAAAGTAGATTAAAATAATAAGGATAAAGAAGTCCTGTACAACAGTATTGGTTTCCCATGGCTGCTATAACAAATTACCACAGACTGATGGTTTAAACCAAAACACATTTATTATGTTGCCATCTGGAGGTCAGAAGTCAGGAATGGGTTTCGCTGGGTTGAGACCAAGGTGAACACAGGGCCATGTTCCCTCCAGAGGCTCTAGGGAAAATCCATTCCTTTCCTTTTTTTGTCTGTTAAAGCCTGTTATTTTTTTTAAATTTTGTTTTTTTTTGCCTGTTAAAGTTCTCTGTATTCCTTGACTCATTGCCCTTTCCTCCAACTTCAAGACCTGCAGTGTATTATCTGCTTCTGTCTTCACTTTTCCTCTGCCTCCCTCCCATCAGGACTCTCCTGACTAGAGGCAGGACCCACCCAGAAAACCCAGCATAATTGTCTTCTTTCAAAATCCTTAACTTCACCACATAGGCAAATATCTTATGACCATAAAAGTAATATTCACGGGGCGCCTGGGTGGCTCAGTGGGCTAAAGCCTCTGCTTTCGGCTCAGGTCATGATCCCAGAGTCCTGGGATGGAGCCCCACATCGGGCTCTCTGCTCAACGGGGAGCCTGCTTCTTCCTCTCTCTCTGCCTACTTGTAATCTCTGTCTGTCAAATAAATAAATAAAAATATTTTTTAAAAAAGTAATATTCACGTCCCAAGGGCTTGAACCTGGTTCTCTTTTGGGACTGTTTTTCAATTTATCACAGCTATCATCCAACTTGATAGAATCAACATTAGCAGCTCCCTTCACCCACCGACAGAATACACTTTCTTTCCAAACAGAAATAAGCATGCATCAAGATAGACTATATTCTGGGCCATAATGCAAGTCCAGATAGATTTAGGAGGACAGAGGGCATGCAAGTATATTCTCTTTCCATGAGAGCTAAAATTAGAAATCAATAATAGAAATAGACACATGGGAAATTTCTAAGTATTTGGATACAGAAAAATACATTGTAAATAACCATGGGAGAAAGAAGAACTCACACACACAGAAATCGAAATTGTCGTGACTGGTGTAGAGATGAAAGCCTGGCACACGGATGTCGGTGGTACACACCGAGCAGTGCTTTGTGGGCCACGCCTAACACTGAAAGCTTATGTGAAGAAAGAAGGAAGGTCTCCAAACAATCACCCGAGCTGCAGCTTGGAGGCATTAGGAAAAGACCAGCAAACTGAACCTAAGCAAGAGGAAAAACATTAAAGATGAGGGCATAAATCAGTGAAAGAGAAAACAGACAACAGGTGAAGAAAGTCCCTGAAACCGTATTTGCAAAGGTCAGTAATTAATGAAGTGCAGTTAGACTAATAAGAATAAAATAGGGACGACAAAAGTTACCGAAATTGGGTATGAGAGTGGGTCGTCAGTACAGACCTACCCACGGCGAGGGGTAATGAGGGAACATTATGAACTACAGCTAACCCTCGAACCATGTGGGGGTTAGAGTCCTCACCGCCTCAACCCAGCACAGTAAAAAATCCACATAGACCCGTGATTCCCAAAACGTGGCTACAAACAGCCTCCGGGTGACTGGAAGTCTTACCAAAAGCACAGTAGCCAACACATGGTCTCTATGTTACAAGTATCACATACTGTATTCTCACCATAAAGTACGCCGGGGAAAGAGACTCATGAGGGGTCGCCTGGATGTCTCAGTGGGTTGGGCACCCGATTCTCGGTTTTGGGACCGGTCATGACCTCAGTGTCGTGAGATCAAACCCCAAATTGGGCTCAGTGCTCAGCGTGGAGTCTGCTTGAGGTTCTCCCTCTTCTTCTGTCTCTCCCCCACCCTTGCCCCCCTCTCTCACTAAATAAATAAATAATAAAATGCTTTTACAGTGCTGTAGTATGTTTATCTTTTTTTTATATTTTATTTATTTATTTGACAGAGATCACAAGCAGGAAGAGAGGCAGGCAGAGAGAGGGGGAAGCAGGCTCCCCGCCGAGCAGAGAGCCCGATGCAGGGCTCGATCCCAGGACCCTGAGATCATGACCTGAGCCGAAGGCAGAGACTTAACCACTGAGCCACCCAGGCGCCCCATGTAGATTATTTATCTTTAACAAACAAACACACATATAAGTGGATCCATGCAGTTCAAACTGGTGTTGTTCAAGGCTCAACTGGACTTTACAGAAACGAGTGACTTTCAGGAACTTGTGTCATAGGAACTAGTATGTCAACTCAGGGGCAGTGGGCACATTGCTTAAAGGTACAAACTATCAAACTCACTCAAGATGAAACTAGAATCAGAACAACTCAGTATCTTCAAAATAATTAAATGATAGTTTAAAACAGTCTCATCAAAAAACTGCAAACAAACAACATTATCCAGGCCCGGAGAGCTTCAGGAAGAACAGTACAAACCCTTCCAGAGCACAGTAGGGGGTAGGTTACTCCCCATTCAATTCAGGAGGTCAGCATGGCATGGATACCAAAAGCGGATAAATATATCTCATGATCGGAGCTGCTGGTACCCTTAAGAAAATATTAACACATCACATCCTGCCTACTATAAGAACTATAATACATCATAAGTGAGTACAGTCTCGCGAAAGTAAGGCTGAGTTAACATTCAAAAATGAATTGGTATAATTTATCATATCAACAGACCTAAAAGGAAACACCATACAATCCCCTCAACAGATGCAGAAAAGACACAAAATTTAAAATTCATTTTTGATAAATAAAATTATTGGAAAACTAGGCATATAAATTAATTTTTAAAGAGATTTTATTTATTTATTTGTTAGAGAGAGCACACATACAAGAAGCGGGAGTGGCCAGCAGAAGGAGAAGCAGGTTCCCGCTGAGCAGGGAACCCGATGCGGGACTCAATCCCAAGATCCTGGGATCACGACCTGAGCCAAAGACAGACTCTTAACCGACTGAGCCACCCAGGCATCCTGGCATATAGATTAATTTTATCAACATAATAAAGCACTGCAATAAAAACCTATAGCCAGCATGGTGTGTAAGGGTGAGAGCCCAATCTGAAATAAGGCACTTTTATTCAGCTTGGTTTGGAGATCCTGCACAGTGCCGTAAAGCAAGGGCAGGGGGGAAATATGCAGATTGAAAATGAAAAACAAAGCTGCCTTTCTTCATAGACCACATAATTATCTACATAGAAAAATCCCCAAGATCCTATGGAAAAAGCTACTGGAATAATAAATTACTGTAGCAAGGTTGCAGGTTATATCATCAATATACAGAAATCAATTACACGTCTATATACTAGCAATGACTGATTGGAAATTAAAATTTAAGTAAGAGCTTTCACAAGAGCATCAGAAAGATGAAATAATTAGGGATAAACTTAACAAAATAAGTACAAAACTTCTATACTGTAAACTAAAAGACAAAGGAAAAGTAAACTGTTGAAAAATATTATGGGGCACACCTGGATGGCTCAGTCGGTTAAGCATCTGCTTCCGGCTCAGGCCACAATCCGAGATCTTGGGATCGAGTCCTGTATCAGGCTCCCTGCTCAGCATGGAGTCTGCTTCTCGCTCTGCTTGCTGCTCTTTCTCTCTCTCTCTCTGATGAATAAATAAAGAAAGTCTTTAAAAAAAAAAGAAAAATATTATGGAAGATCTAATAGGTGTAGACAGCTTTCTTCCTCCTGGAGTAGAGGAGTCAGTACTATGATGTTTCTTTCTCCAAAACTGACCTTTGTGTTCAGTGCAGTCCTGATCAAAATCCCAGCAGGCATTTTTGTAGAAATTGAGAAGCTGATGGTAAGCTTTATTTGCAAATGCAAAGAACCTAGACCACCCAAGACAGTTCTGAGAAATTATGACAAAGTATGAAGACTACACTACCTGATTTCAAGGCTATTCTGAACAAATTGTGGTATAGATGCACATAATAGAATACAATCAGACAGCGAAGAGGGACTCATCATTCATACCCATCACATGGCTGAACCTCAAGGGTATGACATCAAGTCACAGAAGCCAAACCTGAAAGACCCTGTGCTGTCTGAGTGCATGTCTATGACATTTTAGAACAAGCGAGGCTGTAGTGACAGAGATCACACTCATGGTTGCCAAGGTCCAGGTTTGGGGAAGTGGATAGAATGCAAAGGAGTACAAAGGGAACTTTGAAAGAGTAAAAATTCTAATCATGGTAAAATTCAATGAACGCTGCCCTGGAAACAATTGCATTTTGTTGTATGTGAATTACACGTGAATGGAGTCGATTTAAAGAACAAAGAGTTCCCAGGTAGAAGGAATGCCGTTGTTACTGAGAGGCTACCTTAATCAGTGGCCAGTATGTGGTGCTGTGTCCCCAGCAGGTGTGATAAATGGGTCTGGGACTCAAGGGGTGGAGGAAAGTCCTGCTGCCCCTCCATGCCTCCCACCCCGCCAGGGATCCCAGGGAATGATCCCAGTCCCCCAGTGAAATGTGCACTTGGAACCTCAGGGTTGCTGTTGTAGAGCCCTGGTTCCCAGAGGGCAAATATTTCCACATTTCCATCTGGGGACACAATGACAGTCCTATTCAAATTCGAGCTGTGGCTGTCACCCAGGCATTTCAGGATCCCTGTGCCAAGACAGCAGCAGGCAAGGAAGGAGGAGTCTTGTTGGTGTGGGAATTGACTGCTCTTCAGGAAGAGCTAGGGCTGTTACTTCCCATGGGGGAAGGAAAGAATATGTTTGTTGTTCAGATCATCCACAGTGCTTCTATGCTCAGTTTTTAAACTAAAAAAAAAAAAAAAAATCTCGAACTTATAAAAATGTTGCAATTCAGAAGATACAAAGAATGTTTTACATCTGAATCTTTTGAAAGTAGTTTGCCAAACTCGTGGCCCCATCACCCACTAAGACTGTAGTGCGCATTTCCCTACATGCTCACAACACAATCACTAAAATGGAGAAATGAACAATGATACATTACTGCTGTCTTTCTGGAGACCTCAGAGGTGGCCGGCTGGTGGCAGACCCAGCAATGCACCTGTACAGGCTCAGTGATGCTCGCACACGCCCTTAGCATCCTTGACCTCAGGAACCACTTTGGGTCCGACCTCCCTACATCTCTTTTTGCATTTCCTGCGATATAACTGATTTCCTCTAGGCTTGAAATACCTACTGTAATTTCTGTTTTCTCCAGTGGATTCTGGCTGACACATAGACTTTACAGATAAAAGGGCAAAGGCTTTGTTGCAAATTGTGGTGATAGGTATGTGACCCTACAAAGTCCAGGGCCATACAAACATTTCCATTTGCCTCTGTGGTTGTCATCTGGTGTGCCCGTGGAGGTCTTAGCTCTCCTCCCCTGCAGGTGCATTAGGCAGGACTGCCCTTTGCCACCCATCTTGAAGTTAGCGATCACCACATGACTTTCTTTGACAAAAGGTGTGCCACTTGCAGGAAGGAGCCTTGAGTGGTGCCTATGTACCCTAGCCCTCTTCCCGTCTTGGCTATGGTGGAAGCACATGACAAAATGGGTCCCCCATCAGATTGGTTCCTAAGGGACCACAATAAATAAAGACACACTATCTACACATGGTACTGAAGCATGAGCAAGAAGTGAATATCGTTTTCATTCACTTAGATACGGGAGCTATTTACTATTACTGTGGCATAAGATGAACTGTGCTCACCCTGAGAATACACTTGAAATTCTGGGGGATTGCTCCTGCCCAGAGCAGTAGTAAACTTGGATTGGGCTGTGGAAATCGCTTTCTCCTATAAATGTTATTTCTTCCTGCCCTTCTGCCTTAGCTCCCCCTTGTAGATGTTTTCCAGATGTTACAAGCATGGTGTTCACAATTCTGAAAGATAGGCAGAGCTGCCAGCAAATACAAGAGCGAGTGACCGTCTCCAAGGGTGGCTTTTGTGATCACCTCGGGGTTGTTTGGTGAGATAATCAGGAGTGAAGAGATGGCATTTTTACTTTTTGTAGGTTTGCCCCTTTCTTCTTTACCTTTCTGGCCTCCACACAGGCACCAGAAGAAATGGCACAGTCAACGGTAACTTCTGGAAGGTGATGGATTTCCTTGAGACCAGAGGTGACACCTTTTTTTTTTTTTAAGATTTTATTTATTTATTTGACAGACAGAGATCACAAGTAGGCAGAGAGGCAGGCAGAGAGAGGAAGAAGCAGGCTTCCTGCTGAGCAGAGAACCCGACACAGGGCTTGATCCCAGGACCCTGGGATCATGACCTGAGTCGAAAGCAGAGGCTTTAACCCACTGAGCCACCCAGGCGCCCCGAGGTGACACCTTTTAATGGCACAGTGCAGACGTGGTTTTCCTGACCACACAAAGAGATCTGGTTATTTTTTTGGTTTGATTTTTCGATTTTTTTTTTTAATTCAAAATTCAGGAATGCATCATGTCATACAGTGATCAATAGCCAATCCAAGTCTTTAGGTGTATCTAATAATTATACATGTTTACTTAGACTTTGTAAAAATGGCAAATCTAAATGACTAGCTCAGATAATCTCTAAAGCAAATAGGTGAGCATATGATCCTGCTCTTTCCAGCCCTGGGGTTTGATATAGCCTGAACTCTCCGTGATTCTATTTCCTCCATCCTTCCTCTGGCTAACCGCTATTCAGGTAAAACCTCCTGCCTCAGAAACCTTAAATAACCCCCCAATCCATGGAACTCCTATGACATTTTGTAATTTTTCTTTGTAATCTTGACAAATCAGTCATTGCTTCTTTCATTTCATGGCTCCATGCTTAATGTCTGTATCCTCACCTAGATGATAGAGACCTGGAGGATAGGGACCACATTAGTAGAGAAGAGTTCATCTTAGTAGAGAAGAGTTCATCACCTAGAACTCATCCTGGCACAAAGTTATTACTCAACCTGTATTTTGTTAAAAAATTTAACTGATGAATGAAAAGATAGGAATTGCTCTTCTCTTGTACCTCCTGGCTTTACGATATGGCTTAGCAGCTGTGTGGCTTCAAACAAGTGATAGAACCCCTCTGAGACGAGGCTTTCTCTTTTGTAAGATGTGAATAGTCAGTAATACCTGTAGTTGACTCCTTTGTCTTCTTTTTTCCCCTGACTTGGATGTGAATGTACATCTTACCGAATTGTAATAGCTTATATTATGAGTGTTTGGTGGAAGGCGACCCAGTTCCCACTAGAAAGGCCCAAGGGAAAAAATTACCCACCTCTCCTCAACCCTGGCAACTAAGATAAGAGCATGTGAGCTAAACTCATGACATCAGCTACTCCTACCCAGGATGCTGAGTCCTGAAGGTGACAAAGTTGGGAGAGGCAGCCGAAGGGGTCCTAACTGGGCTGCTCTTGGAGGTGACCTCTGTCCTGCTCCCTGATCTTCCTTGTTTTTTTTGCTCATTGAGCCTTTTCTCCAGTCTTCTCATAGCTTTTGTAAGATATGTGATATACATACAAAATAGTCCCTTTCTGTACAACAAGCATGGACTTCTGTGAGTAACCCCCAGCCACCCTGACCTTATCACGGATTTGGGAGGATCGAATGTGAGGACCACACTGAGAGGGGGATGACTTCTCAGTCCTTGACAAATGCTGGGTGAATGGTGCCTTCTTGCTACCGTTACATTGTTCTGCCTGCAAAGCCCTTTCCAGACACCAAATAACCAAGTAGGATAATATTGTACATAGTGTCTCCTTTTTAATTATGCCGATGGGGCAAAATGACAGGACAGAGACACCTCCCTACACAACAGATGCCTGTGTGATTTCAGAGCCAAAGGAAACATCCAAGTATCCACACATTCATAAATTAAGTCATCAATAGGTAATTGCTTGAAAGCTCTCAAATTAAAGTTTTTCTAAGCCAGATATCATTGTTACTAATATTAGAAGCAGTGATTATATTTATGATACAAAATTTGACATTTTTGTCCTAGCTTCAAATTACTCATTCCTAATTTCTGAGTAATGCTTCTTTTAACAAAATTCAATGGACAAAAACATACTTTGCCATTTTATGGTGGATCTTATTAAATAAAAAGTCCTATTTAAAGCTTTTTCTTTTAGGAAATTGAGGATGGAGGAGATTATGTTTTAGGCTGTTCTCTCTCCTGAGAAAAATAAGGTTCTTTTATAGTTAAAATTGTCAGTTAAAATTCTTCCAGTTAAAATTTCACCATTTTCCTGAGTTCCAATGGAAACATAGCTAATATCACTGGAAGTGCCATTGGCTGGGGCTGTAGATCCTCATGCCCCTAGTAATCTCATTACCAAGGACAGATGGACACAGCAAGTGTTTTACTTTAGCAGAGCATGTGAGAGAGGTGGTTACTTTATGGTCCCAGGCTAAGAAGCAAGTCTTAGACGCCTAGAAGAGACACCATGAACTGTCACCTCCAGGATACAAGCAAATATCCATGACACCTGGAGATCGGAGAAGAAAAAATGTCTACCCCTAGATAAGAGGCAGGAGACTTTCTTGGGCCAGGATCCCACCCACACTGTATCAAGAAAGGATCCGTCCATCCCAAGATCTTTCATGGAGCCCAACAGGGGCAGAGCTTTGCTGACCCCAAGAGGGGAGGCAGGGGTGCCATGGGAGCCTCACTACGCAGCCCCAATGCATAGGCTTTGCCCAAGTCAAGAGTCATTGTGGAGGTGAAGTCATGCTGGCTTAGGATGGACCCTTAATGCAATGTGCTTGCTGTCCTGATGAGAGGTGAGGGGCCATGTGAAGACACAAAGACACCCAGAGAAGAAGGCCATATGAAGATGGGGACAGAGATTGGAAGGAGACATCCACAAGCCCAGGAAAGCCTAGGGTACTGCATACACCAGGAGCTAGAAGAACAAAGGAGGAGTCTTCCCTACAGCTTTCAGAGGGAGCATGGCCCTGCCAACAGCTTGACTGCAGACTTCTGGCCACCACGACAGTGAGAGAATACATTTCTGTTGTCTAAAGCCTCCCAATTTGTGGTCATTTGCTTTGGCAGCTCTAGGAACTAATGCCCTTGGCAAAATATCAGGCACAGAGTAGGTACTCAGTAATGATTATAAGATAAATAGCTAGGCATTCCCTCACAGCCAAAGGTGACTTCTGAAGCCAAGGCCAAAGGAAGTCTCTGATACAGAACTAGGGCGTGGTGCTGGCCTCACCACGGGACTGTAGGAGCAAGAGGCTTCTGTCTCCCAGGGATACTACAGTATTCTTCAGGTTTCAAGCATTCGTTTCTGAATTAATTGTTAGTAAACTATAAAGACATGACACAAGAGGCACAGATGGGGATAACGTGTATTTCACTTACAGACAGAAGGAAAAGCAGCAACAGCTTTGCTAATGTAATTGATTGGCTCACATAATGAGCTTGGGTCACTCAACAGTTCTCTGGAAAAGGACTTTGAAATACCAAGAACGGAACCTCCACAGGTCCCGGATCCAGCAGCAAAGCCGGGACCCCACCAACGAAGCAGACCCCTTGCAGCATGTGTCCATGCCTTCCCCCACCCCCGACACATAGCCACTGGCCCATGTTTCTCTCAATAGTTGGTTTTTAAAAACAGGTCTAAACTGTGAATACAAAAGGACCCACTAATCTGAAGAAGTCAAGGAAACTCATCTCAACCGGAGGAAATCCTTAGGACTCAAAAATTTCTAAGAACAATAAAAACAATGTCATGGGGGTAAGAAACTCAGACTGAACGGACCTTCCTATTGGGCAAAATTTATCCGATAGCAAGAAGTTTTTCTTCTCATCTCTTCTTACAAAAATGAATGTGTGGGGGGCGCCTGGGTGGCTCAGTGGGTTAAAGCCTCTGCCTTTGGCTCAGGTCATAATCCTAGGTCCTGGGATTGAGCTCCGCATTGAGCTCTCTGCTCAGCAGGGAGCCTGCTTCCTCCTCTCTCTCTGCCTGCCTCCCTGCCTACTTGTGATCTCTGTCTGTCAAATAAATAAATAAAATCTTTAAAAAAAATGAATGTGTGTATTTGCACAATTCTGTGAAGGACAACAGGATTATGTGTTTTTTTTTTTCAAATATATACATGACTTTTGCTCCAAATATCTTCCTTATGTCTAGTAGAAAAATGGAGAGATTTTGGAAATCAAGAGTTAGTAAATATCATAAAGTTTAATTCTTAAAATTCTGTTTTCAACTGAAATGTAAAGCATTTGGAGACATATTCATTATTAATTTAAAAAATTTATTTTAAGAAAACATTGTTTCATATTTAATGAATTACTTAATTAAAAGCCAAAAAGAGTATGTATCAACACATTATCTTTCAAAGGATTTAACTGGGAATATAAAGTACTGATGTGGAAAACAAATACAATATGATCCCTACCTCACACCATAAATAAAGCATTCCATTCCATTGGATTAAGAATTTAAATGTTAAAGGAAAAACTTTAAAATTCTGTCCCTGTCATTTGCCTGCTTTTTCTCAGGTCTTTCCACATTCTCCTCCTTTATTCCTTCATGCTGGGATGTGTGCAGATTCCCGGTGGGCTTGATCTCAGGGTGCCTTAGCTTCCTCAGTATCTTCTCAGCTCTTCCTGCACCTTTGTGAGGAGCTCCCCGTTCAACATTCCTTCTGTCTGAACTATCTCTCAGACAACTTCTTCTCACTGACTCCCCCTGACTAATACAAACTGTAAAAAGAAAAAAATAAGAGAGTATCTTTATTCTATTATGATAAAATTAAGGACCCCTGTTCATCAAATAAGAAGCTAGAGAAGGAAAATGAGTTAAACACTGGGAGAACATACTTGTAAAGTATAGCCAACAAATAATTGATATTTGTATTTAACAACTCACACTAATCAATGAGAAAAATGCAAAAACACCAATAGCTAAATGGGCAAAAATTCAAAAACAGGCATTTCCAAAAGCATTTCACAAAAGCTACGTGCAGATATGTGCAGATATGTTCAGTGTCACTAGTAATCAGTGAAGTGCATATCAAGATGTCAGTAAGAGATACTTTGTATCAATTTGACTGACAGAATCTATCAAATTCACAAGTGGACTGACTCTCTGATAACTAGCTTGTGAGTGCACACATCTGGAAAATAATTTGCATACCCCAGCAATTGTACCCAGATTAAGTTGCCAGGAATTTCTTGTTTTCATTTTTCCCTGGGGATAATTTTGTTATATTCACACAGAGCTTTCTGAAATTTAAATCTCTGCCTCGTTTGATATAATTTAGAAATTGTATACCCTCTGGGTCTTCAAATGTCTGATTTGCTGTGGAAAATTCAAAATAATGATAATGATAAACCTGATGATCAAAAATTGTGTGCAGTCTTACTTGAAGAAAACAAGCTCCTATCACAAGGTCTTATTAGTATGACTTTAATTATTATCATCGTTATGAGTTTCTGAAGTGCCATAAGTTTTTGTGCTTTGGGAATTGTGGTGAAAAATTTCAGTATTTCTGGGATGATCCTAAAAGCCTGTCTGACAACATCACTTTGGGAGCTTCAAGAGAAGGAAGACAGAGCTTTTTAGACATTAATAGAGAAACGTGAAAAGTGTATCTCAAGAAATCCGTCCACACAATACGAAAGGGATCTGCTGTGTAAAGATACAAGGTTGCCATTAGACTGTGGGGTGCTAAGTCCCTGGTGGCCTACAGAAGGGTGGCCTACATAAGCCAACCACTCCATCCAGTCAGTGAATTGGTGTACTGGGATATGAAACTTGAGAGCAATAAACAAACAGCCAAATAGGCTTCCCCAGATAAAGCAACCACTTCAGCTACAACCAATCAAATGACTCCTTCCTTGCCTTCTGTCTGAGTCTTCTCCATAAAAGTCTCTGCCCTAGCGCCTCTTAGTAGGGGCTGCTGACCACCTTCTGCTTGGTGGTGCCCAATTCAAATGGATGTATGACCAAATGAATAGTTTGAAAAAATTAAAATGTTTCTCAGTTTACCTTTTAATCGGCCCTTCTTTGTCATCATTTGAGATATGTTAAAAACAATCTGAAGTGCTTTTCATCATATGGCTATACGGTTGGTGTTTCTTTGAATGGTGTTTCTTTTCACTGAGGTGGCTTTAAGGCAGAGAGATGAGTAAGAGACACCTAACAAGTGAGAATCAGAGCCTCACCTGGAACAGGGAACTTGCTCCTAACTCGTGGAATCAAATTCAGCCAGATATTAAACTTAGTAGACAGGACTTCAGTTATAACTGAACATTATAAATAAATATGCTCAAAATACTAAAGAAGAAATTGAAATGATTAAAATAAATTTGATGAATTAAAGTGAGATGACAATGGTTCAACACAGTAAAGAGAAAGAAAGTATTTAAAAGTACCAGATAGAAATCTTGGTATTGAATAATATAAGTGTCGAGTGCCTTTGCTGTTTCTGGGCAGGTGGATCATATGTTAGATCTTATCTAATATTCGGATGACATATTATGTTTGCTGTATACTCAGCAACTGCGGACTCTGATATTTCCCACTTGAGTATATTGTCACTGGTGTTTCGTTTGTTTGGTAATTTCCCAACACTAAATCTGGGAAATCTGTTTCTCCCATGGTATATGGCCACTGCTGTCTTTGCTTACTCTTTTTATTTCATTCTTGGCTTGGTTTCTACGTATGGCACTCTCAGTTGCATCTGTGTGTCTGCTGTGCTTGGACATCTCCAGCCTCCACCACCGCCAGCAGATCAGTGTGTGACTTTGGGAGTGCATTCAAGTCTGCCCTGGCTCTAACTTTCTCCTCTGTGTGTGTGTGCAAGCTCAAGGCCAGCTAGCACAGAGTGGCCTCTCTCGGGTCTCTCCCATGTGAATGCATGTTTAACTGTCTGAACCACCTAGGCACCCCTGAAATTGTATTTTTAAATTACTGTGCCCAGCATTATTTTTTTTTTCTTTTTGGGGAGAGAATTTGCCAAGTTCCTCATTCTGCTATAATAGAAGTCTTAGCACTTACTAGTTTTCTCAAGATGAGAGCTTAGATCATCAATTTGAAAGATTTTTTCTTTTCTAATAAAAGCATTTGATGCTATAAATTCTCCTTTAGGCACTGCTTTGGCTGCATCCCACAAATTTTGACAGACTGTTTTCATTTTTATCCAAATGAAAACACTTTCTAATTTCCCTTTTGATTTCTTCTTTGAAACATGACATATTTTTTCAATAGCCAAATATTTGGGGATTTGCCGCACATATTTCTGCTACTGACTTCTAATTTAATTTCATTTTGTGTAGAGAATAGTCTTTGTATGAGTTCAATCTTTTAAAATTATGGACAGCTGTTTTTGGGTCCTGAATGTGGTCTATCTTGGTAAATGTTTAATGTGCACCTGAAATGAACGTGTATTTCATACTTGGGGGTAGTTTCCTACAGATGTCAGCTAAGTTGAGTTAGTGTTTGTCAAAACTTCTATATCTTTATTAATCTTCTGTCTCCTTATTTTATCATTTGTGAGAGAGGTAGGTTGCAAGCTCCACTTATAATTATGGGTTTGTTTATTTTTCCTCTCATTTTTATCAGTTTTTGCTTCAAGTATTTTGAAGATCTGCTATAAAGTGCATACCAAGTTAACATTGGATGTTCTCAGGATGAACTGACCCCCTTAGCATTATAAAATGCTCTTCCTATCCTTGACAACATTCTTTGCTCTGAAATCTACTTTGTCTAATAATATTCTTGCCATTTCAGCATTTTTAAAAAAGATTTACTTATTTATTTGTTTTAGAAAGTGAGAAAGAGAACATGCAAGGAAGGGAGGGGCAGAGGGAGAGGGAGAGAGGATCCTTAAACAGGCTCCCCACTGAGCATGGAGCCCAACATGGGGCTCGATCCCAGGACCCTGGGGTCACGACCAGAGCCAAAACCAAGAGTCACCTGCTCAACAGACTGAGCCACCCAGCCTCTCCAGGACCTCAGCATTTTTTGATTTGTGTTCTAACAATACATGTCTTCCCCATGTTTTATTGTTAGTATCTCAGTGTCTTTATAACATGTCTTTGCCTGTCAGTTGGACTCCTTAGTCAGAGGTCAGCAATCTGTGGTCCCTTGGCCAAAGCCTGCCACCTGGTTTTGGAAATATATTTTGCTGGGCCACAGGCATGTCCACTCATTTGCAGAATGTCTTTGACTGATTTCTTGTTGCGACAGCAGAGTTTTGCATGGTAGCAAAGATCTTGTTGCATGCAGAGCGTAAGATGCCTACTGCCTGGGGGCTGGCAGAAATGCCTGGTTTGGACCATTCATGTTCGGTGGTTATCGATATGTTTGTGCTTAAATCTATTATCTTGCTATTGTTTTTGGTTTGTTCCACCTGTTCTTTTTCTATTTCTCTCTTCTCCTGTTTTCTTCTGTAGTGACAATTCTTCAGTAATCTGTTTCATTGCCATAATTGGCTTATTAGCTATATTTCTTTTGTGTCATGTATAGTGGCTCAGAGGTCTACTACATATCTTAAATTTATCAGGTCTCCCTTCAAGTAAGATTCAGCCCCTTTTGGGCGTTTCCTTCAATCCTCCTATCAGGATTATGCCACTATTCATAATTTGTAAGTGAGGGCATGGAAGGTCATCTTATGTAACTTATTGCTTTAATCTCAAAAGACTGCTGTCATTTGAAAAGTTGCCAGAGAGAAAGGCCCGTTAATCATGATCACTGCCAATTTTAGTGATTCCTGGAGGGGTGCTGTGAAAATTCAGCCTTTGGTTGAGAAGTGTCAAGGTGCCTGGGATTTTCCTTATTCGTAAGCTAATGAATCAATCTACCCAGCCCATGGGTGTTGGCGGAGATGGAGGCCAGTTGGTCACTCACTGCTGTGGCAGTAGCTGGTGGTTCAATCCCTTACACCCACTGCCTGTAAGGCAGTCCTAAGAGGACATGTTAATTTGCAGTGCTGGAGAAGAGCCTGGCTTGAGGATGTAAAGTTAAACAGCAGGCAGGTGATCTGTTGGCCATGGAAGGGGACGTCATCTTTGTCTCACTGGACGGGAGGCATACCTGCATTTTGCTGCGGAGGAAGAGTCCACCTTTATCTCCCAAGGCTGCTCACAGACAACATCCTTGAAAAGATGTCCAGAACAAAAGCAGTCACTGCTTCATGTACAAGACATCAGGGACACAGAAGACTCACAGAAATTTGCCTCCCAACACCCAGCTCTTAAAAAACTGAAGGGATCTCTGGGATTGAAACGTTTTTACTATCCTAGACTCAGAACCATCGTCTGCATGTAAACGTGGGGTTGTTTACATGTTGTGGACATCCATCTGAGGGGTTAAGAGTAGTTCAGGAAGGGATCCAGATGAACTGGTTTTTAGGTCTTATTCCTAGATTTGTTACAGTTGTGTGCTTCTCTAAAACTGTCCTTTTTTTAGTTGAAATTTATTTTGGATCAGCCTTCAATAATCCACGTTCTCAAGATGACAGTGTCATTGGCTTTTAGAAGCAGAACACGGGCCCACAGTTTGCCTGGACCTGCACTTTGACGACAGTGTGATGGCATGCACACAACTGGCAAGTGGTGAGTGAGATGAGGTCCCAGGTCACTCAAGTCAGCCCAGCCTCCTGTCCTTGTACGCCCCTGCTTCTCCCACACGTGTTAACAGAAGACAATGTGTTATAGCCAAACCATGGAAAGACCCTAGATGTCCATCAAAAGATGAATGGGATAAAGAAGATGTGGTGTATATATACACAATGGAATACTATGCAGCCATCAATACCTGAAATCTTGCCATTTGCAATGACGTGGATGGAACTAGAGGGTATTATGTTAATCAAAATAAGTCAATCAGAGAAAGATAATTATCATATGATCTCTCTGATATGAGGAATTTGAGAGGCAGGGCGGGGATAATGGGGGGTAGGGAGGGAAAAAATGAAACAAGATGGGACCGGGGAGGGAGACAAACCAAAAAAGGCTCTTATCTCAGGAAATAAACTGAGGGTTGGTGGAGGGACAGAGGTATGGAGAGGGTGGCTGGGTGATGGACATTGGGGAGGGTATGTGCTATGGTGAGTGCTGTGAATTGTGTAAGACTGATGATTCACAGACCTGTACCCCTGGGATAAATAATCCATTATATGTTAATATAAGTAAATTAAGTAAGTAAGTAAATAACAATGTGTTGCTCTCTGGGAGCAACTCTCCCTGGGCTTATCTCGACCAAGGAGTGGTAGAGTGTTAGTCACCGTCAGATACCATATCAGTGAAGATGCTGTGCTACACATTCTAGAATTTTCTAAGCTTAAACATCCAGCTTGATATCTCCTTTGATGAGATTAACATGATAAACGCTCAACCTCCTTGTTTCATCGTGTTCTCAGACATGCTTTTAGTATCTATCCGTGGATCAACAGATCTGCATTTTGAGTCTCTGTGTATGAAATAATCAGCATCAAACACAGACCTAGCATTTTATAGTAATTTGGAAAATGCATGAAACCAATATCCTCTTTGCCTTCCTTGGTCTTTCTGAGAGTGTCTGGAGAAATCACATACATTTATGGGATATTTGGCAGTATGACATACAAATAATTTTTAACACACAAGACATTTCATTTTAGGGTGATAATTGCAAATTAGAATGTTTTAACGACTCATCAGAAACTCTGGGGTTTTCGTCTGCTGTTTGTTATAAGACCTCGTATTCCCCAAGCTGTCATTTTTCCATTCACACCTGGAAAGATTTTAGAGTGAGGTCATTCATGAAACTTGATTCATGTACACCTCAGTATAAACTCAATAAATGCCTAACATCGCCCTTTGTCTCCCAGTGCCCGTGATCGGAGACCATCTCTACATGTGCTCTCTGCATAGACAGAAGCTCTCTCTTTCTTTGCAAGAAATCTGAAGGGTACAGAAAAGCATAAAGTGAGGAGGGAAAAAACATACACACAATCTTCCTGCCCAAAGAGCCAAGGGTTCCCCAAGGGCATGGGTTGTGTTAGATGAAGTTGCTCTTTCTGGTGAAGAGCACAAGATGGAGAAACATGAGGAGGTCACTCATGGTCACTTCCTGGGCCAGAGCTAGGAATAGAATCCCCTAGATGCTCTCATTGCCGACTTGAGTATCTACATCTGTCCAAGGAAGGGGCCCAGAAGCTGAGGGCTTATCTGCCTTAAAGACTGAGAGGTCTTCCCAGAGACCTTACCAACAGCAGGAGGAACAGGGGAGATTCTGAGAACATTATCCCTTGGATAAATACACCCCAACCCCCCCTACCACCACCACAACCACTACATACACCAACCAGGACCTCATCAGCCCCTGGACTGCAGAGGATGTGGACACCGAAAAGGAGTTTCATCAAAAACTCTGCAGTGTAGGGTGGCCAGAGCTCTACTTTGAGATGTATGACAAAGGGAGAGAGGGACACACAGGGCCTCCTGCCCGCTGAAGTCCTAGTGTGGGTGTGCAAGCTTGAGGGCATGCAAGCTGGCAGCTCCCTTTGCAGCTGCTCTGCAATATTCCTGAGTCCAGAGGATGGAGAGAAATGCTCTGCAGATACTCGTTCCTGGGCAAGAATTAAAGCCAACAAAACTCTAGTTAAAATTCAGTGCCTCCCAAACTTGGCTGCAATCGGAATCCCTTGGAAACTTCTAGAAGTAAGTTTTTTGTCTTGGGGGTAGTTCCTAGAACTCTGTATTGGTTAGAATACCCATTTGCAGAGGCCACCATCCAAGGAGGGTCTTTGGGAACCAGAGCCGGCCTGTGGGGCAGGAGCTGTGGGAGGCGAGGTCCCCTCTCCTGGGCCCCAGCTACTGTAAGCGGTGATTCACAGCTTCCTCTTTGGGAAACTTGCCCCAGAGGGTGGGGAACCTGCTAGGGCAGGAGCTCCTGGGGGGATGTTCGCTCCAGAGCCCCTCTGGGGTCGGGTCAGAGCTGGCTTCCCACGGACATGACTTTAAGGGGTTCCATCCTCTTGGACCTCTCCTGCTTCCCTCCTGACTGACTCGGTCAGACAAGAGTCCTGAGGAGATGAGGATCCTGCCGCTGAGACGCTGCACGTGAACAGGACAGGAGCCCAGGTGATCGTTGCCCTAGAGCTGTCGGAGAAATGGGGTTCGGAATGTCACCCCTGGGTGTGTGGCCAGAGCTGGGACAAAGCAAGCACCCCTACCCCGTCCGCCCCACCCTGTTCCCTGTGGGCACACTCTCTTTACATGAAATAGAAACTTTAAGAAACAAAGTCTTAATAGGCTTGGCAGGTACAGAGAGCCCACTGACTAGGTTTTGAGATTTTTAGGAACAACAAAGGGGGAAAAAAAAACCAAAACGGGCTGCAATTAGTGGGTGGGAAGAACAGAGAAAATTTGAAATAAATAAATGTTTAACTAAATGCCCACAAAATATAACATTATGTCAACCAGTTTCCTGCAATTTGACTAAACCCATATATATTTAATGTGGGATGTGGTGAATTTTTAATGTGTTTGCTCTGTAGTGGCTTGGGGCCCCTACAAGCAAGAAGGCCCAAAGCTATAAAAAATGAAACCGGTTCTGGAAAAGGAACCATGGGGCCAGTTTGCTTTGGAAAGCTGGATGAGCTGACTCAGCTCTCCCTCTGACCAACTGACAGGGGCAGCCTCCTCCCCGCTGCCTCTGGGCTACCCCGCACACCCCTGGGGAGCAGGACCCTTATGGCCAAGGGCAACTACTCCTCACTCAGCATGTTAATTAGAACCTGGCTTTGTGTCCCTGGCATTAACATCACAGTGTTCATTTTTGGAAAATCAGCTTATTAAAGTTGATTTTAACTTTGTTAAAGTATAATTTGCATAAACGGAAACACACCCCGTTTAAGTGTATGCTTTGGTTGGGTTGACACACGTATACAGCTGTGTAACTACCACCATAATCCAGGCAGAGGATCCTTCCATGACTCAAAAATGTCTCTCTGCACTCAATCAACCTTTGACTTTCAGGCGAGCACTGATCTATTTTCAGAAGACAGACTTCTGTTCTCTAAAATCTCAGATAAATGGACAAATGTCCCCAGGTATAATATAAAAAGTTACTGAGAGGTAAAGGAAAACGGGATGAGCATGGTCACTGCTGTATGCTGTATTTATAAGTGGTTAAGAGAGTAAATCCTAAGAGTTCTCATCACAAGAAAAGAAAATTTCTTTTTCTATCTACATGAAATGATAGATATTAACCAGATTAGTAGTGGCCACTGATTACAATTTATGCAAGTCAATCGTTATGCTGTACATCTTAAACCTTTGCAGTATTGTATGTCAATTACATCTCAGTAAAACTGGAAAAAGTGGACAAAACCCAACTTGAGCAAGATGTTGAAAGGATATGCTATGAGGGGACATCTTTGCCTAATTTCTGATCTTAGTGGGAAAGTTTGGAGTTTCTCACCATTAAGTATGATTTTAGCTGTAAGTTTTTTGTAACTGTTCTTTATCAAGTTGAGAAAGTTCCCTCTCTTCCTTGTTTGTTGGGAGTTTTTATTAGGAATGGGTGCTGGATTTTGTCAAATGCTTTTTCTGCCTCTATCAGTATGATCATGTGATTTGTCTTCTTTACCCTGTTGATATGATGGATCACATTAATTTATTTTCAAATGTTGCACCAGCTGTGCAAACCTGGGATAAATTCTACTTGGTGGTAGATTGCTTATAGTGTTTTTTTTTTTTTCTTGTACTGTCTTTCTTTGTCTGGTTTTGGTGCTGGGGCAATGCACACAGTGAGTTATGAAGTAGTTCCTCTGATTTTCTCCTCTGGAAGAGGTTATAGAGAATTGGTATAATTTCTTCTTTAAATGTTTTATAGAAGTCTCCAGTGAATCCACATGGGCCTGGTGCTTTCTGTTTTGGAAGTCTACTGTACCCCTTTCCATTCTTGATATTGGTGATATCTTTATTCTCTCCCTTTTCCTTTTTCAATATACTTAAAGGTTTACCAATTTTATATGATCTTTTTAAAGAACCAGTTTGGTTTAGCTGATTTCCACTCTTGGTTGTCCAGTTTGTATTTCATGTCTAATAACATTCCTGCTTTGTTGTCTGTTTCACCCAGCATTAATGTAGCCATTTCAGCTCATATGCTTACTGTTTGCACAATGTATCATTTTCCATTCTTTTAATATATGCATTGAATGTATAATATACATATCTTTGAATTTAAGTTTCACTTCTTAAAGTCTAAATGTAGTTGGATCTTACTTTTATATCCAATCTGATCATCCCTGCTATTTGACTGGACTATTTAGTCCATTTACATGTATGTAATAATATGATTGGATTAAGATCTGCCTTTTTACTATTTGTTTTTTATTTGTCTCCTCCTTTCTTTTCTTATTTCCTCTTCTCTTTTGTGGTAAACAGAATTTGTAATACATCATCTTAATATCTCTATATTTTTGCTCTATTTTGTTTTATTATTTAAATATTTGGTCCAGGGAATAAAGTTAAAATATTTTACATTCATCAAAAATAGCCAGGGGCGCCTGGGTGGCTCAGTTCATTAAGCCTCTGCCTTTGGCTCAGGTCATGATCTCAGGGTTCTGGAATCAAGCCCCATATGGGGCTCTTTGCTCAGCAGGGAGCCTGCCTCCTCCTCTCTCTCTCTGCCTGCCTGTCTGCATACTTGTGATCTCTATCTGTCAAATGAATAAATAAATAAAAATCTTTAAAAGATAAGCAAATTTCCAAGTTGAGAAGGGGTTGACAGGGTTGTGATGGAGGAAGGACATGACAATCGGAGGGAACAGTGTGTGGAGCATAACGGGAAGCTGGAGCTGCTCAGGAGGGCGGCCCCCAGCAGGAAGGATTTAAAAAAAATAGCCTACTGGCTTGGTTCCAGTAAAATATAGAACCTTTACACACCAGTATAACAGTGTTCCTACCACACTCCCTTTGTGCTAGTATGGTCATATATAACATCTCTATAAGCTTTCTAAATTAACAGCATTATATGTTTAAATAAAGCTTAAATAAAAAGAAAAAAAACAGCATAATGCTTAAATGCTTGCTATTTAATAGTAATATGTCTTTTTTTAAAGATTTATTAATTTGAGAGACATAGAGAGAAAGAGAAAGAGAGCTTAGTGGGGAGGCACAGAAAGAGAAGGAAGGGAGCATCTTAAGCAGGCCCCACACTGAGCACAGAGCCAGACATGGGGCTCAATGTCATGATGCTGAGATCACGACCTGAGTCAAAAGCAAGAACTGGTTGCTTAACCAACTATGCCACCCAGGTGCACCAATAGCAAGATAACTTTTAAAGAAATTAAGAGAATACACTTTAACACACATATACAAAAATCCTTATCTTTTATATTTACTAAATAGTTACCATCCGATATCATTTCCCTCCAGCCTGAAAATTTTCATCAAGAATTGATTGTAATACAGGTATTTTATCAACAAATTATCTGTTTTCATTTACTTAGAAATGCCTTTGTTTGACCTTCATATTTGAAGGATAGTTTTGTTAGAAGTGGAATTCTTAACTATGTGTATTTCATTTCAACACTTGGAATGGATTCTTCCAGTGCATTCTGGTCTTCATCATTCCTGATGAGAAGTCAGCCATTCTTCTATCATTTCCCTGTGGTGTGTGATGTGTCATTTTCCCTTACCAATTTCAGTATTTTCTCTTTTGTCTTTGGCTTTCAGCAATTTGACTACAACTTGTCTAAGTGTCGTTGTGTTTTTCCTACTTGGGGTTTGATGCTCTTCTTGAATCTTAGATTTTTTGTTTGTTTGTTTTTTTGTCTCAAATCTAATAAGATTTTACTATTATTTCATCTAATAATTATTTTGCCCCTTTCTCTCTCCCCTTTTCCTGGAAATAAAATCATACCTATAAAAGTTTGCTTAATATTTTCCACATGTCCCTGAGACTGTTCACTGATCTTCCATCTTTAGTCACTTGCTTCAAAATAAATTCTAATTATTTTTCTTTAAGTTTACAGATTTTTTCCTCTAGTCATTCCGCATATATTGTTTCAATTTTCATTTCAGTTATTGTCCTTTTCAACCCTAGAGTTTCCATTTTTTTCTTTTTCTTTTTTTATTTTTAATTTGGCTCCACACCCCATGTGGGGCTTGAACTCACAACCCTGAGATTAAGAGTCACAAGCTCGCCAAATGTGCCAACCAGGTGCCCCAAATTTCCATTCCTGTGTTGAGATTTTTCTATTGTTTCACTGAGTCCATGTTTTCTTTAAAATCTGCGGACAAATTCATAAAATCTGCTTTGAAGTTTGTCTCTGCTAAATGCACCCTAAGAACTAAGCCAACAGAATAGGTTCCATCCAGTGTGGATTATACGAGGGCTCCTGTCTGTCTTCTCACAGTAATGAACTTACCTGGAATTGAACCGAAATACATCAGCCCTGCATTGTGCAGCCTCTGATCTCTCAGGAAGGTTTTCAGCCTGGTAATAGGAACACTTACTCCATATGATGAACACTTACTACATATGATGTAACCGAAAAGGTTGTGGAAATCTAAAACTATGTAAGCATTTACTTCCTCTTACAACTTTTATTTGTACGACTTCTCTAATTCCTCATCAAACCTAATTTTTAAATTTCCCTTTTAACATTATTATCCCAAATAGAGAAATCGAGTTCCCATTACTTATTTTTATTCCTAAATTATAGGTGGTGTAACAGGTGTCCCTGGGCTTTCCTGTCAAGTGTGGGGAATCTTTCCTAGATGCATCAGTGGTGGTAAATGCATGACGATGATGACAAATGCTGTCCTGAAGAAATAAAGGACAAAACTTGCACTGGTTTTATTTAGAAGTGTGATCTTTCGTACATCACCATTGCTTTGGTAGCCATAATCAGCAGTAAAATGTTAAAACTAGAGAGTATTATTTGCAGAGGTATACTGGCTAATAAAGCAACAAAGCTATTAAAATCTAAGTGGCATTTACATGCAAAACATAAAGAAAAAAAATCTTAGAAAGCCCCAATAGAATTTTTTGAAGAAAAGATTATTGAAATAGGAAACCACAGGAGGATATGCTCAATATTTTACAAATAAACACAGGCCCACTCTGAGCTTCTTATCAAGGAGCACCTCAGGGAGGAGCCAGGACTGACCCAGCACAGACCAGGGCTGAGATCTGGGGGAAAACCATGTCCAGGACATTTGCTTGCAAATGTTGGGCGAACCTGTGGGGAGCAAAGCAGCTTGTAGCCCACTCTCCTTTGACAGCACAGTGCACACACTCAGGAACAGCTCATGATATGGAAATTCAGCTACAAAAAAAAAAACCCCAATCCTAAACAAAATTATTTTTTCATTGCCACTTGACCACTGTGCTTAGAGCTCCAACATGGCCACTCTTGCGTACGTTGTAAACTGAACAAGAGGGTGATGTTGAAGAATTTTCCTCTTCGTTCCCTTTCCAGCAAACACAACTAGCTCCCACCTGTACAACACTGTGAGGGACTAACTCACCAGCAATGTGGGCTGTAGTTCAAATGTGTGGGATGGTCAGAGTCTTGCCTACGGCTCCAGTAGGCTTCATATGACCAGCTGTTGACACAGGCTGCCTCCCCTATGGGATCTTTTCCATACTGTGGCCAGAGCGAGCCTTTAAAAATGTGAATAAGATCATGTCACTCCTCGGACCCACACACTCTGTTGGCTGGCTCTGCGCGTCTCTGAAGGCTAAGCCAAAGCCCTTGCAAAGCTGACAGGCTCCACGATTCCTACTTGCTATAGTCCTTTGCTTTCTCTTGTCACGTCTGTCTGTCTGTCTCTTCTAACTTACTTGTAGGTGGTTTGGTCCAATCACACTTTGGTGGGAAAGTCACGCCCTTAGTTTCATGTCTTTTCACCATTTTGTCCATAAAGAGATTTACTGAGACACCTTAATCCATTCAGAGTTTGTTAAAATAAACCCTACCTTTAACTTGATCATTGCCCAAAGCTGAGTTTTCATTAGTTTGTTCCCCTCCAAGATTTCCTCCAATATACACTTCAGTGTTTGAGATTACAAGTTCTCTCCCAAACTTACAAGTCCTTATGCAGATGTGATAGCTAATGAAGAACGAATTTATGGGCTCTTTATTTTTTACATATTTTTTAAGATTTATTCATTTCAGAGGGAAAAAGTGTGTGTGTGTGTGCGTGCCCGCGCGCAAGCTGGGGGAGGGACAGTGGGAGAGCCAGAGAGAAAATCCTCAAGTAGATTCCATGCTGAGCATGGGGCCCCACAGGGGGCTTGATCCCAGGACCCTGAGATCATGACCTGAGCCAAAATTAATGGTTGGATATTCAACTGACTGAGCCACCCAGGCGACCCTGTGAGCTCTTTAGATAATGTTAGTCTGAGATTAGTTATGGATGCATGGAGTAATACTTAAATAATATTTCTGGGTGTATGCCTTATGCACCAAGTGTAAAATTCCCCACATTTCCTCTTAAATGGAAATTTAGAGGGAACAGAAATGTTTCCTCTGACAAGACAGAATACATCTGTATCTAATCACAGTCCAACGGTAGTAACTTGATCCTTCCCCAGAAAATAAAATGGAGCTTAGAGTATTTTAATTCCATTTATCCTGCTCTCATACCACACATGGTATTATCTTCACACATTTTTAATTCTGTATTTTAACCCTAAAATACACTATTATTTTCATATTATCAAGTCAAAGTTCAATGAGATTTATTCATATATTTGTTTCTTTCTTTTCTCTTTATTTCTCAGACACCTCTGCCTTTCTCTCTAAGGTCATTTTCCTACTGCTTAAAGCACATTCTTTAGAATTTCTTTTAGTGTGGGTCTGTGGGGACAAAGTGTTCCAGCCCCTGCTTGAATGACGTGTCCCTTTTTTTGTCACTGTTGAGGTTGCCCACTGTCTCCTTTCCACACATTCCCTGAGGACACTGCTCTGTCTTCAGGTTTCTTTTCTCAACTCTTTGGAAACTCAGTGGTCAGTCTTTGGAACCTTTGAAGAGACTCTATTTTTCCTTCTTTGGCTACTTTCTCTTTCTCTGTTTTGTTCAGGTGAGGATATTTTTATTTACCCTGCTTGAGACTCCCTGGGCTTCCTAAATCTGTGGATTGATTTCTTTCATCCATTCTGGGAAATTATCAACCATTATCTCTTCAATTACTGCTTCTACTCCCATTGAATCATTTCTACCTTTCTGGGATTTAAACAAAAAAAGTTGATACCTCTTTAATGCATCTTACCCTTTTTTGATTTGCCCCCATATTTTGTCACTCTGTGTCATATTCTGGGTAGTTTTCCTGATGCATCTTTTTATTTATTTTTTAAATAATTTCTCTCCAGCCATGTCTGTCCACTGACTTTAAACTCACCAACTGACTTCCTACTCTTTATTATTGTATTTTTAAATTCCATAATTCATTTTTGGTTCTTTCCAAATTTGGTGTGTTACTTTCCAAATTTTTTTTTTCGTTTTCTCAATAAAGTATTCAAGCTTGATTTTATTTCTTTAGAATTGTCCTCACTCCCCTTACCCGACATCCCACATTAAAGCTCACAGAGATCCTGTTAACTCTATCTTCAAAATACACACAGAAAACGGCAGCATCTTATCATTCCTGCCATTGCCACCTTGCCCTGAGTAGCATTGTTTCCCAGTTGGGTTTCTGCAATGTCTCCAAACTGGTGTCCCTGCTGCCTACCCTTACCCCCACCCATCTATTTTCTACCCTGTAGCAGAGAGATCCTTTCACAGTACATGTCAGATACAGACACGCCTCTGTGCAAAAAAGGAATAGCTAGCCCTCCATTTCAGAGTAACACCTGAAATCCTTATGATGACCTGCAGGGTTTCCTAATTACCTTGTGTCCTAGCCTCTGCTCTTTCTTCTACCCAGAACATTCTTTACACACATACCCCGAATTACTAACTCCTTCACCAATCCCAATCTTGCCCTAATGCCATCTCCTTGGTAAAGCCCACCTCTACTCTCTTATTCTCCTTCTATCCTCCTGTATTTGTTTTTTCCCCAAAGCATAGATTACCTTCTCTCATATCTATTTTTCTCATATATTATCCTTGATGATATGTCCCTCTGCCAATGGAATGGTAGTTGTGCAAATGTAGGAATTATCGTTCATTTGTTCATGGCTGTATCTCATGCACTAGAACAGTGCCTAGAACGTAAGTATCTCACACACCTGTTCGATGAATACAGGCACTACTTAGTTATTCAATTCATTTGACTCCCTCCCCAAGTGGAATTTTACAAATCCATATATGTGATCAGTGGGAAGAACTAATAACTGTAAAGCAACAGGGAAGTTTTGCCCCAAGCTGGAGGCCCAGCAGCCCTCCCCTTCATGCTCACACTACTCCTCCAAGGCCTCTTCCCAGCTCCAGGGCTCTGTGAAGTACAGCTGGAAATCACTGGCCTGCCTGCACTTGAACTGAGGGCTGTTTGGATCAGCTGACACATATCGCAGCCACCTGTGAAGCCCTCGCACCCAGTGGCATGCCTCAGGATGACATGGAAGATCCAACCAGTCCTCTGTCCAGTTAACTTGGGGCTCCGCACAGGGATGTGTGCCCTCGCTTCCACAGACCTTGCCAGCAGGACAGTGGAAGCTGTTGGGACTAAGCCCCCACCTGGAGTCACTAGAACCTAAAGACCCCAGGTCTCTTCCTCTGGTGCCAGTTCTGTTGTCCTCACGTACTCCTGGGTGGTCTGAGAAGTCAGCCTCTGCCGCCAGGTCTGCCCCTTCCTCACCTTGAAAGTGCCTGCCCCAAGATCTGTGTTTCCTGTAGCTGTTAGCGGCAACATGGTTTTCTCTGGACACTGCTAATGCCATCCATCGTGCAACACTGCAGTGCTAACAGTGGGAAAACTCTGGATTTCTTCCCCCTGCTACTCTTAGCTGCATCTTCTGAGACACTCAGGACTGGTTCCTCATGGATGGAGGCAGAGCTCATCGAAATGTTATAATCCTGAAGCATCTGCCATGGCTCAGATTGTGTCCTCTGCTGCAGTCCTAAGCCTGGGCATCAGTGAACATGATCTTATTTGGAAATAGGGTCTTTGCAGATGTATCAAGTTAGATGAGGTCTTTTTGGTGAGTCTCAGTCCAGTATGACTGGTGTCCTTATAAGAAAAGCAAAAGATACACAGAGAGAAGTCTATGTGACAGCAGAGGCAAAGATTGAAGTGGCATGGCAGCAAGCCTGGGACCAGCAAGGATCCACAGCTGACCCCAGAGGCTGGATGAGGCTGGGAAAGAGTCTACCCAGTCTCAGAGGGCATGCAGCCCTGTATTCACCCTCATTTCTGACTTCCAGCCTCCAGAACTGTAAGAGGGCAAATGTTATCCCCCCAGTTTGTGTGACTTCATTACAGCAGCCCTAACAGTGCTCATTCCCTGCCACCTGGTAACAGCTCCAAGACCAAACCCAAACACCTTGACTGTCTTGCCATAGAGCGATCCCCCACCTTCTTGTCTCCATCTCTGGAAACTTCCTTGAGGTTCCTAAAAACATCTACTGCCCTTGTTATCCAAGAGCAGGCATCTTGGGGTACCTGAACCCAATGACCAGTTCTCAGAGGGGAAGGTATGATTGCTTCCAGAACCCCACTGCGAGCCCCTACGGAGAGACTCCCAGCAGCCTGCCCCGGCTCGGGAGCGGTCCGCTGTTCCCTTGCAACCTGCCCCAGCTACATGCAGACGAGCCACGGCTCATGCTGGACTGAGACGTGGACTGAGACGTGGACTGCTGCGCCCACTACCCTCACGCAACCCCCAGGACGTGTCATCACACTCGAGCTTCCGGAGTGAAGCCCTGTGAAAGCGAATCGAGGGGGGAAGGCAGGCAAGGGGTGATAGCGCATTTAAAACCATTTTCTTCCTTAAAATTTTAAACAATGACAAAGAGAAGAGCAGGCCATCCAGATTTATTTCTTCGGTGAAGAAGCTGACACAACTCCCCAGAGCTCAATGCGACTCTCCATTTAGGAAAAACGTCTTGGGCCCTGAAGTCCCTCTCTGGTTCTACTGTGCCAACCTTTCACGGGGGGAGGGGCATTTTTAAAAAAACAACCCCCAAATCCTTGAATGTTTCCATTGCTTTGTTCCCCCTCCTCCTAGCCTGTCCTTTCAATTAGTGAGACGGAGCTGTGTGAGGACCGTGCAGCGCGGCCCGGCTGGGGCTGGGTTTCCCAGCGGCGCAGGCGCAGCCGCAGCCCTCGGGGGCCGCAGTGGCTCTGACCGGTCCCCGCGGAACAAAGCAGGAGGCACAGACGTCAGAGGGGCTACGACAGACTTCCTCGCGCACAAATTCCGTCTTTCCTCCTGCGTTCCCCCCCTCCGCCCACGGAGGAGTGTGGTAAAAATGAAGATGTGTGCTGTGTTGAGTATCGGTAAGATGCTTACGCATTTAAGAAGAAATTACAGGCAGCGCGCGTTCTCCAGACCCGATCCTCATACAGGAGTAGGGTCCGTTTTCGTGAGCGTGTGTGCGCAGAGCGTGGACACACGCGCACACACGCACCGTACGGTCGCCCCAAGGGGAAGGGCGCGAGACCACAGTCAGTTTCTCACTCTAGGAGGCACACAGGGCCGGCTTCATTTCGGGGTTTCCCCCCCCTGCAGGCGGTGCGACGGACGAGGTCCATGGTTCACTGCGCCCCTGCCTGCGAGCCCTCCAGCCCTCGCTGCCTGCTAGGCGGGAGAGGGCAGAGCCCCTCTGCGCGGACTCGGTGCGTCTCCCCAGCAGGTGGACCCGCGGGACTGATTCCTGGATCGGGGTGTGTCCGCGCCTGCAGGGCTGGGATCCAGGCGGCACCCTGAGAAGCGCTCGGGAGCCGCAGGGGCGGAGCCAGCCGCTGGCAGGCGCCTCCCACCGCCTCCCGCCGCCGGCGGATGTCAGTGCGGACGGTCCCAGCGTCCTTACCCCGGCCATTTCCTCCTCTCCGCAGGGGCCCTACTCCTTTTTCTCCCCACTGATAGACACTGACATCTGTATCTTTACATGTTTGCAAAATGTATTTCTCTCTTTTGGATGCAAAAAATGAGCTAAGAATTATCTGGTAGCATTCAATATGTCTGCCCAATTTTGTATAAAATAACGTTTTGCAAGGGGACCAATGTTGACATATTTTATGCAATATGCAGGCTGCCTAAATTGGGATCTCCCACGGATGTCGGTCAACCAGCAAGTTAATACAGGTTTTCATTGCCCCAATCTACATTTGCAAAGCACAGTTACCATTCATACCAGAGTATGGGCTTAGACCTGAATGACAGACGGAGGTTATATTTGAAACGGTGCCCTAAGGCTACAATGTCCTCATGCCATTTCGTTTTGTTGTTGTCATGCACCCAAAAATTGCTGGACGCCACATTTACTATAAAAGACGTCATCCTGCTAATGGATGGGTCACAATCTTGATGACGCAAACAAACAAAACTGTGAGTATTCGGTCCTCTTTCCATGTCATCCTCCTTTCGCCCTCCTGAGCCTCTCCCCATGCCTCGCTGCCCCATGGTTTTCATCTCTCTATCCTGGCTGGAAGGAAAGAAGTGGAGAATTCAGGAGTTGATATGATCACTCCATAAAGTACATCACCTGCCTACCTTAGGAGGCAACGGTCGACTTATTAACTCCTATAAACCAAGGTCACCTGCAGGCAGAGAGCTTGCCCAGCTGTGAAAATGCAGCCATCCCCCTGAACACAGTGGTGGTGATCACGGTGCAGGCAAGCAGAGAGCCAGCTCCCCTGTTGCAGTGTGCAGCCTGGGTCTCCGCTCCAGACAGAGCTGGAGGTTAGAAAGTTCTGGAGTTGGAAAGAATGGACATAACCACTTTGCTCCTGGGTGTTATTTATGTCCATGGAAGAAGTTTGGATAAATGGAGGCCACCGCGGGAAAAAGGGTTTAAAATTACTAGGAAATTACAAAAAAGTTAGGCCACGGTCTTTGCAGCTGCTTTACTCTGAGGGCGCTGTACTCTGGGCACCCACTCACACTTGAAGGAGTTGCGCTCTGAGAAATTTCCATGTGAGCCTACAGAAGTTCCGGGAGACAGTGCGGGTCTATCAGGGAAGCCACTGAGACCAGGTTTCGGAGCCTCGGTTTACTAGCTTGCAGAGCCTTGCCGCTTCTGTGCGGATGACCAGCCTGAATATATGTGGCCAGCTCAGTGACCTGGGCTTTGTCTGTGAGTCCATCTCTGGAGCTGGGACGCCCTCCTTGAGTGCCCCACCTTACAACTTGATCCCTGGGCTTCCCTGTGAAGTTGCTGGGTCATCACCAGTGGTTGAACCACTAATGAGAATAAGGAACGGAGGGGCGCCTGGGTGGCTCAGGCCCTAAGCTTCTGCTTTTGGCTCAGGTCATGATCCCAGGGTCATGGGATGAGTCCCACATCCGACTCGGGGAGTCTGCTTCTCCCTCTCCCTCTGCCTGTGCATGCGCTTTCTCTAATAAATAAATAAAATTTTAAAAAAAAGAAAAGAAAAGAAAAGAAGGAAGGGGATCCTGGGACATTCGCCCTGGGAGTCAGCTTGCGCCTCCCACCTCTCAGCACAAAGAAGTGCTAACCCACCAGATCCTTCGAGGGCATTGATTAGGTATGCCAGTACCTATTCACCGCATTAGAAACCTGCGAGCACTCAGCATCCGAATGCAGCAGCTTGCAGAATTCTGCCACCCCAGACCGCTTCTGCCGCTGACGCATGTGTCCTTGATGTGCATTCATAGCGGGTGCCCTGGTTGCGTCAGTAGCAACCCCCCCCAAACCCCGGGGGGAGCAGAAGCTACAGCTCGGCGCCCACACCCCCCACCAACGTGACGTCTGATGGACCGTGTTGCAGAGCTTGAACTCTCTGGCAGTGCCCCCTGAGCACCCCATTTGCCTGGGAGTCCCCTGCGTCCTTGGGTGCAAGGCGCTGTCCGGCACCGGCCCCGAGCTCGAGGGCTGGCTTCTTGGGGTCCCCCTGGGCGGCCGCAGCCACCGCGCACCGCACGGGGCTCAGAGAGTTTCCGAGTCCTGGGGGCCGGGGAGGGAGAACCGCCCGGTCGCCCCCAAGGCGCGGGAAGGGGGGGGTTGCTGAGCATGCGCCAGGCGTGACGGCCCGGCGGCTTGTTTTATGGGTCTGATAATAAAAATCCCATTAGGCTCCTCTCATTGAGAAAAAGGAGCAAGAGAAAAAAACCTGCGTATGTCACCGCGCGGCATTGACGCAGGCGGCTCTGACGCCAGCAGCCGGGGCGGGGGCGCGGGGGGTGGGGGAGTGGGGCGCCGGGGCCCCGCGAGGGGCGCGCGAGGGCCGGCCTCTCCGGCCGAGTCCGCCGCCCCCACTGCTGCCGCCCCCTGCAGTGCCCCCCCCCCCCCCCCCCCCCCCCCCCCCCAGTGCCCCCCCCCCCCCCCCCCGCCCCGGGCCCCTCTGTGCCACTGCACCCCTGACCCGCCCCTTCTGTCTCTCCACAGCCTCCACACCTTCCCCTGCCGCACCCCCTACCCTGGCACCAATCTGCAGTTCCTTGTGCCAGCCTTGCAGGACCCTGAAGAACCCCCAGCATCCCTAGCCCCCTGCCCCCCTTGGCCCGGAAAGCGGAGGAGGGGCAGGAGCAGAATGAAAGGGGAGGGGTGCGGGGGGCGGGTAGGAATCCCGCATTCCCCAGCGGAAAGGGCTATAGCTGGGGGTGGGGAGGGACCGCGTTTTCCAGGCCACACGTCTTGATGCCCAAGCCCCCCAGAGATGCCATCCCTGGGACCCCCTGCAGGTCCACAGTGTCCCCAGCCTCCTCTCCAGCAAGTGCCTGTTGTTCATGGCCTGAGAATCTACTACACTCAGGGTTATTTTTCAGTGAAAAAAGTCATCAGGACAGGAAAAAACATTAGTGGTGCTGTGCTCTAAATGTGCATGCCTGAGCCAGGGCCCTGTGTCCGTGTCCACGTGTGTTTCCTCGTGGAAGGCTCTGCGCCTTGATGCCCCAGGGCGCCGCCAGGCCTGTGGGGCTCTGGGCATGGGACAGCCCGGAAGAGCAGGGTTGGGCAGACAGTTTTGTGACCTAAAATAAATGCTGCTTCTCTATCAGAAGGAAACAAGCAAAGGTCTGGCTGCATAAACATCTGCATTTGCAACCCGTGGGTTTTTTCACACTCTTCAGAACAGAGTAACTTTGGCTATGTCACTCCTTTCTTTTTTTTAAAGATTTTATTTATTTATTTGACAGAGATCACAAGTAGTCAGAGAGGCAGGCAAAGAGAGATAGGAGGAAGCAGGCTTCCTGCTGAGCGGAGAGCCCAATGCGGTGCTCGATCCCAGAACCCTGGGATCATGACCTGAGCCAAAAGCAGAGGCTTTAACCCACTGAGCCACCCAGGCGCCCCTGTCACTCCTTTCTAAATGTGCTACAAAGTCCAACCTGCAGAATAGGCTTGAACTTGGTAGCCACCATTCAGCCCCAGCTGTACATGCTGACCCTTCTGCTCTCATACCCACTTGCTGTGGTGGATGTATTCACCCGCAGTGCTTTGCGGCATAGAACTTTCCAGCCCCCTGCCACAGGCAGCACCCTCACCGGTAGAGGGAGATTCTGAGAAAACCCCTTCTTAGAACTTTCTTCTCACGGTAGATAAACTGGAATCATGCCTAGAATTAGAAACAGGAATGTCTGATGCTTGTATGCGGATGTTCACAGCAACACGACTCACAGCTGCCCAAAGCTGGATACAACCCAGATGCCCTTCAGCTGGCGGGTGGATGAGCGAATGGAGATCCACTCAAGGGAGTACTATTCAACCATGAAAAGGAATGGAGCTCTGACCTGAGCTGTGGCATGGATGTACCTAGAGGACATTAGGCTAAATGCAATAAGCCAGACAGAAAAAGACAAAGGGAAGTCCCTGGAGTCATCAAATCCACAGAGACAGGAAGTAGGTGGTGGGAGCGAGGGGTGGGAGGGGGAGTTAGTGTTTAATGAGCACACAGTTTATGTTTGGGATGATGGAAGAGTTCTGGGAGTAGACAGTGGTGACGAAGTCACAGCATCGTGAGGGTAGAGATAGCACTGAATTGTACCCTTAAAGATGCCTTCGGGCACATCTTGTGTCATACGCATTTGTCACAATAGAAACAAACATGCAAACATTAAGCACCTCTTGGAAAGGATGTCTCTTCAAACCCCTCCTGTGACAACAGCACCCCTTGGGCGTGGCGTCCACCGCCACCAACACCCAGTGAACGCACCTGTTGCTCCTTAAAACCTAAGTGAGAGGAGATACTGAAAGTCACAAAGGCCTTTCCTGCCCTTTCATATTCTGCCAAAAGGATCGTAACATCTATTTGAGAATGTTTAGGAGTGAGTGGACTAAATTCTTACACCTTCTGGATCTTTCTTTGCTCGGGCCTTGCCATAGGCACCCCAAGATAAACCCCACTCCCACTAGTACCACAGACACACATTAATATGGATTTTCTGGAAGAAAAATGATTTCAACGTCTTTGGTTATTCCTGTCCTAAGTGTATTGGCCTCTTATTGGTGCTGACCACAAATTCTGTGGCTCAAAGCGACACAAATTTACCATCCTAGCGTTCTGGAGCTCAGAAGTCCAACGCAGTCTCACTGGCTACAGTCACGGTGTCAGCAGGCTGCCTGTGTCCTCCTGGGGGCTCTCAGAGACCCATCCCGGCTTTTCCCAGCTTCTAGAGGTGCCTGCGTCCATCGACTCCCGGCCCCTCCATCTCATCTCTGCTGGGAGAAGTCCTCTCTAAAGGATTCACGTGATTAGAATGGCCTGGCTACCCAGAACATTCAGCTTATTCTCCCCATCTCAAGGTCCATCTCTGAGTCCACAATCACACTGCCAAGTTCCCTTCGCCATGTCAGGTGCCACACTCCCACGTTCTGGGGACGAGGGGGAGGGCATCCTTGGGGCCATGCTCTGCACAGCACACTAAGGCACCTGTTGGAGTTCCTGAGTTGACAGAAGGGGGATATTGCTCTGGGTCAGCTGGGAGGCACCAAACCAGCTTGCTCTCCACTTGTAAATATTCGGGGAAGAACTTCACTAAAGTTCTCCTGTATAATTGCTTTCTCAGTGGCTTCACACCTGTTTAAGAGTCTGGGATGCTGGCTCCGGTGTCTCCCTTTCCTCCGAGTGAGGTATTCTCTTTGCCTCCTGTCACAGTGGCAGCACGCCTCGGAAGGGTGGTGAGTCTTGCCTGGGAGTTCCTCGGTGCCACTGAGACCCTGGGGCCCCCACACATGATACAGCCGGGGGCAGAGGCTGGCGGGCGCTTCAGGGCTGCGGGTCCGTGCCGCAGGGCTTCGATCGCACACCTGCAGGGGGACATGGGCTGTTCAAGCTTCCTGTCGTGGGCGCTGCGCCGGGGAGGGTGATGCCAGCGTGGCTGGGCCTCTGCCCTCACCAGTCAGCACCAAAGGCCCTGTGGTAAAGCGCCACAGTAAAGGGCCTGGGGCTCAGTCATTGGTGGCAGGAGAGGACAGCCCGGGGACGGGCACACCCGGTCTCTCAGGGGCCTGGGCTGGTGGCACATGGGGTTCTGCTTCTGCTGCCCCAGACGGTGCTTCCCATGAGGGCTACGGTGGAGGTTGAGAGTCTGGGAAATGGGGAGCTCGGTGTCGGGCTGTAATTCTTTTCTGGGGGCAGAAGGGGCGGCTGTGTTGTGTGTCCATCTCGGCCGTGCCCTCTGCCTCCACTCACGGCTGGGCCTCCTGGTCCTGGGCCGGCCCCGGGCTCGTCCCCACCCCCCACTCCAGTCCAGCTGTGTCCAAGGCTGTCAGGTTGGCGTCTCAGGGGTCCTCACAGATGCTGCCTCTGAGTGCAGAGTGTCTCATAAAAGCCATGATTCTAGGTTTTGGTGCAAGGCCGGGAGACCAGGACACGATCTCAGTTTGCTCTAAATACTTGTCGTCTTCAGCTGATTCCGGGGCTGGGTGGGAGGGGCACACCAGACACTGTCCCCTCCTCACTCAGGCTCCTTCCACATGGTGCTTCCGGGCCAAGCTAACTGAGCACCGAGCCCAGGGCCCTGTGGTATCCTCTGCGTCTTGGTGCCTGCCGGTAGCCTCGGCCACAGCCTTGCTGGCCTGCCCGCTGCTCACCTTCTTCCGTCTCTAGAAGCTCTTCCTCTCTTGAGAACCCCCGCCTGCAGCCACCGCCCACCCTTCTCCCTCCCGGCTAGGGCCCACTCTGTTTTGAGGTCCTGCCAGAAATACCACTTCCGAAATACCTGGTCTTCCTGTCCTCCATCCCATCCCTGAACACACAGCTTCACGGTGATTTTCTGTCGTAGCTCCCAGCACAACCTACCTTACGGACGTCAGCCCCCTCGCAGCATCCCGTCTCACCGGCCCGGGCCGTGCTCCTCCGGTGCCCACCACACGGTGGGTCTGCGCCCGTGTCCCGGCACGTGCTGCTCTGTACCCGGCCCTTGGAGCTGTGTTTTCTGTGAGCACACAAGCAGATGCAAGGGATGGGGGCTGCTAGGCAAGCTGGGACCCGGATAATCGGGGACACTTGTCTGGCGACTGAGGCTCAGCTTCAATCTCCTTACCAGGGATGGCCCTCGCCAGCCTGAGGGATGTGAGCAAGGTCGCCCCAGCCCGGGCCCTACTGGCCCGAGTATTCTCCAGGTGAGCTTCTGCATTTTGGTTTGCTTCCTCTTTTCTTCCCACCTGCACTCGGGGTCCCATCTCTGTCCCCTATGAACTCTTCTAAGTGGACCGTTTCCTTTCACAGTAACTTGCATCGGAAATATTTTGTTAGCTCTTTTCAGCATGTACTTCAGCTAAATGTATCACAAGATAGAAAAGACACAATGTCTTGTGTCTGCACAATTGACAGACACAGTGACTTTTTTTTTTTTTAAGGGACCTTGGTACATTGGCAATAAATTAAAGATGTGTATTGCCATCCTTACTTGCTTTGTGTAGAATTTTCTTGGAGATGCAGTTTCCCATCTTTGATCTTTGTTCAAGCTGAACATACGCTTATATGTACCGTAATAACCCTTTTACAACACTCATTGTGTACATTTATGTTTTAACATTGCCATGGTGACCCAAATAAGTAATTGAAAAAAATGTTGATCAAAGATCAAATTATAAATGCGTTACATGCTGGAACAGTACGTACTTTTATTTGTACTTTAGTCAAAATCTTTGCATTTCTCATGGAAAATTCCAGACTTGCAGGGGAATCTCTAGCATTTCAAACTCTAGTGTGTTGAGAACTATCTCAAATCAGAAAGAAATGCTTTCACAACCTTCAGTGATGTATTTGTGTATTCCCCCCAGAAGGAAACCCTTGTGCTGAGCTGCTGCAGATCACGAGGGGCTGAAGGAGTGAAGACACTGCATCAGAGGCGGAGCTGAGGCCCATTCCCACGCAGCCCTGACTTTTAATACAATTGGACTTGGGTGCCCTGCTTCTGTGTTATTAAAAAACTCATTTGTTCCCAGAGGCTACATGGATGAATACTAAGAAGTCCAGTTTAATTTAGGATTGGAGCTGAATCCTGGCTTTTGTTATGGTGGGGAAAGGGAGACATTGGGAGGTGGCGTGGCTTAGTGTTCCTTCTGCCTTCTTGACAACTCTTACATCTGTCTCCTGGAGAGTTTTAGCCTCTGGCCTGTCCATCCTGTTTCAGTTAGAGCAGCTCAGTCACCATTCTGGAACTCAGATGTTTTGAGATCTGATAGCCTGATAGCTTTTCCCTTCACAAATTGGTCTGTGTCTGCAGTCACCAATGGGGAACAGGAACGAAATCTCACAAGGACATTGAAATTGTTGAAATCTAAAAGCCACCTGCTTTATGTCAAAGTAAAACACGTTCAGTAGGAGGAGAGTAATGCCTCTGTAGTTAACTCCTCCTTGAGAATGATTTCATGATATGATAGGAGAAAACTGGAGGGGTAAAACCAGAATCCTCCCAGCCTCCAACTGACCAGTCCTGATTATGGCCCCCACGAGCGGTCCGGGAAGGCTGGAGCCCACGGGGCTGCGGTCGGTCGGGCAGGATGCAGAAGCCAGCAACGGTGGTGGATTCATTTCTAGGTTCCAGCCACCCTTCTCCCTTCCAAACTGGGAGGTGCTCAGCCCCAGGTGAAGCCATCCTTTCCCCTCTGCCCTTGAGGCAGGAGTGGTCTGTGACACAGTCTTGGCCAACGAGATGGAAGCAAATGCTGCAGGTTTCTAGAAATGGTTTCTTTTTTTTTTCTGGAAAAAGAGCAGATGTCACTCTTTCTTTTCTCATCTTCATGCCTTGAATACAAAATGGCACCTGGATGTGGGCAGCCACCCTGCCCAGGAAAGGACCAGCAGGAGGAAAGGCTGAGAGGCCGGGGGCAGCCCCAGCATCCCTGAACTGCTGACCAGCACCAGCAGCAGCCCGCCTCCATACTTAGTGTTCTGTGAGGACGAGGAGTTGGGGCTTCCCGTTGCTTTTAGCAGAATGTGTTTCCACTGATACACCAAGTCTGATTGCAGTAATGCTCCTGGGGAAAGGATGCTCGGACACAGGTGCATCAGTCTGTCCAGGGATGGAACATTGTCTCATCCCAGGGAGGAGAACAGAGAGGGAAAGATGGGTGGGTAGCCTTTGAGCTGAGCATTGAAGAAGGCATCAGTCACCTGGCAGACGCTGGCTTGGGGCAAGCATCCAGGCAGGACGTGGTGGCAGAGGGAGGGTGCTGGTGAAGGTGGGGAGGCTAGAGAGGCTGGCATGTCTGGGGAGCATGAGGGGATGGAGGTGGCTGGACAGTAGGGGACCCAGGGCAGGTGGAAAGGGGAGCAAGAGCCAGATCTCAGGGCTGTCTGTGGCCAGGACACAGTGGACTTTGCCTTTCTGCAGTGTTCTATGATGCTAAGCTGGAGGGTGGTGTGGTCAGACATTGTTTCCTACAGCTGCATCGGGTGAGGGATGGGCTAGATGACTTCCACACAGTCTTAGCTGAGAACTGTGAGGACCTCAACTAAGCCAAGGGGACAGTGAGGAGGAGACACCTGTGTGATGCTTGGAGACAGAGGTGGAGGCAGGTGGCAAGAGGAGGGGAGCTTTGACCATGGGGATGGATCCCAAACAGGGGAGGGGCTGCAAAGAACAATGAGGTTTTCATAAGAGCCACTGGGAGGATGCAGAGGCTCTGAGAGAGACACAGAGGGTTGCGCTGGACCTAGCTGAGGTGGAGCCTGTTAACTGGTCTGAATGCACACGGGCTGGGAGTGGCCTAGGGTAGGAGCCTGAAGATGAGAGCCGGCCTGTGCTGTCTCAGAGCGAAAGGCAGGCCCCACTGACCTGGGCCGCTCAGCACCTGGTGAGCCGTGTTCCAGACAAGGTTGGTGTTTTGGACTCAGGGCTTCAAAGTCTTTGAGGATGACGGACCTTAAAATTGCACTCAGCAGTGTTGGTAGATCCTTTCTTTACTTCCCCCTGCCAGGTGATGGATTTCCTTCATTTCTTGGTCACTTAGAGTGAGGGAGTAGAGGCACAGAATATCCTTTCTTCTCTTTTATTTTACTTTCTTCCCTGGTTAGCTCGCTAAGCTCAAAGTAATCATCCTAGATCTTATGGAAAAATAAGGGGAAAAAAATCCCAAGTACTTCCCTCTAGATCAGAGGTGGCTGGTTCTGCACTCCTGGGTGAAAAAATGATCCTAGACTTTCAGGAACTACAGCGGGCTTCTCTGCTGAAAGTTCCGTCCTCAAATACCTCATTTCTTAGTGATGCTCTTTAAAGAGGCGGCATGGCAATCCTCACATCTCTATGCTCTCACCACCCGCCTAATATAGGTTACCTGGAACATCTAAATTTTTTCGGACCATCAAGAAACTTACAGGGGAAGGAGTTGAACCCTTCCTTGTATAAAGGTGGAAGGTAGGGACCCAGAAAGAGGAAATGACATGCCTAGAGATCAACAGTGTGTTATCGGTGGTGAGGATGAAGATGAACAAAAGTGCAGGTTTCCTAAATTTCAGTTGAATATTTGTTCCCCTCACTATCTCGGAAGGAAGATGTTTCAAAGCCTGTGGACATACAGAGACAAAAGATGGATGATACACAAATAGATAGATGGATGGGTAGCACTTTGTCATTTATGTGGGTAAGTGATGCACACATTTGATCCTTAAACCAAACTGCTGTGTAGTCAGGGAAAACTACACTTATTTTATATATATATGTGTATATATATATATATATATATATACACACACACACACACACATATATATTTGTATTTATATTTAAATATATATAAACGTATTTATATATTTAAAGATTTTGTTTATTTATTTACATAGAGAGTATTGTGAGTGGCGGGAGGAGCAGAGGGAGAGAGAGAATCTCAAGCAGATGCCCTGCCAAGCAGGGCGCCCGAGGCAGGGCTCCATGTCATGACCCTGTGATCATGACCTGAGCCGAAAGCCAGAGTCCAATGCTGAATGGATTGAGCCCCCCAAGAGCCCCAGAGAAAATATTTTTATCCCCACTTTATAGCTGAGGAAACAGTCTTCATAGCATCAAATGACTTTCCCAAATTCACAGAGCAAGAACATGATAGAATTGAGAGCAGAAAATATTCCTGGTTCCAACTGATTCCTTTCCAGCATATTTATTACATAATATAGAGGAATTCCAGGCTCCACATTTGCATGCCCCATGAGTAGATGAGACTTATGGAAGCACACATTTACATTATACCCTATTAGGTTCTTTACATCTCAAGCTGCTTCAGGATAAAGCAGCTCCTAGACATTAACCCTTTCAATTCCTTCCTTCCTTAAATTACTTCCTTAAAACCATAGATCTAGTTACACTTGGGAAATTATATATATATTTATTTATTTTTAAGATTTTATTTATTTATTTATTTGAAACACAGAGATCACACGCATGCAGAGAGGCAGAGAGAGAGAGGAGGAAGCAGGCTCCCCGCTGAACAGAGAGCCCGATGCGGGGCTCGATCCCGGGACCCTGAGATCATGACCTGAGCCGAAGGCAGAGGCTTTAACCCACTGAGCCACCCAGGCGCCCCGGGAAATTATATTTATTTTTATTTTAAAAAGAAAATGATGAGTGAATTGTGAACTGGTACAAACCTTCTGAGGCAGCCCTGACACTGCCTAAGCTGTGTGTTTCGGCAGTCCCACCTGCGGGGATTTGCCCTGAAGTTAGACACCTGATTGCTTGAAAACGTAAATGTACAAAACAACTATGGCAGCACGATTGGAAGCTAGCTCGACACCCAAGCACAGAACCTTGGCTGACTGAGCCATGGTGCACGCACACAGTAGAGGGCTGTGCAGCTGCTGGAAAAGTGGGGAAAGTGCTGAGGAACTGATAGGAAGTGGTTTCCAGATGTGATTAAGCAAAAAATGGCCCATTGCAAAGGAGTGTATGTAGTGTACGTTCTGTGAAGACAAGAACACAGACATACCTGCTCACCTTTACAGAAGGAAAAAGAGGCAAGACAAACCAAAAGACAATGAAACTGCTTCCTACAAGGGGTCTGGAGGAGACACAGAATGGAAGGAACACAGAAAGGCATGGCCATCTCTCCGTCCATCTCAAAAGATAGCTCGGACTTTCCGAAGCATTGTCAACACTATATACAAACAATAAAATTAAGTCAGTAAGAATGGGAAGGGAGAAAACCCTAAAGCTGAAAGGAAACAGAAACAAATGAATCCAGTCATTTTTCCAATAAAAGACAGTGGAAGTAAGAACAAATGCAAATAACTTCTGAACACAGCTTTTGACGATGGAGCTGCTGGACTGTAGCAGACGGTAAGAGGTGTCGTGAGAGTCGCAGACCAATCCTGACTCCTGGGGCTGGCTTTGTTGTAGTGCTGGGGGCAAAGGATTTAGGAAACTGGTAGATGCAGTCTAGGGCCCAGCAGGTGAGCAAATCCATTGACGTTGTTGAGAGCAGGACTTCACTGTCATAGAAGAGCCCTACGTAGTCACCATGGGGAAAGGCAAGAAAGACTCCTGACTTCTAAAATATGTGAAAATACACATGTGTGCACAGGTGTGTTTGTCTATATGTGTATGTTTGTGCTTGTGTGAGTGTGTGAGTGAGTGAGCACCCCTGCTCCCAGATCTTGGTCTCTAACTCCACACCAAGGACCAGGTTCCTTGGAGAAGGGGCTGATTCCAGGCTGGGCACAGTAAGTACAAGATGTGGTACAGGTAAGAGAGCCTTGGGAAGTGACGGGGCACACCCTGCGGACACAGGGCCAGCCTCAAGGAGCTCTCCCTGGTCCTTTAATGGACCAGACATGACCAAAATAAGCAAAATTTCATACAGGAATGAATTAGAAACCATTAAAATGGGAAATTATGAGTCCTTACTACTTTAATATTCATAATATTACTACGAAGTAGATGCATGAAATGGTAAATGAGAGAGAAGCAAGGGCGCTTGCCCATCCCAGGGCTGGTGAGTAACTGTGTGGAGACAGCGCTGAGGTAGGAGGCCATCCGGCAGGAGCAGACCTGCTAGAACCCTCAGGGGAAGCCAGTTCTGGGCAGACAGTGACACAGGGCAGGGTATTTGTCAGATTTCCTGAGGTCTCCCCCCAAACTGCTTAGTGGTTACAAGTGAAACAAAAGAGAGTAATTACACGGTGGAGAAATCAGAGGAGACCCTGGTCAGGATTCAGACCAGTAGTCCAGCCAATCCTGCCCCATGGACACCAGAGCCTTTGGATGCGATACTCTTTTTTTTTTTTTTTTTTAGGATAGGACTCTATTTATTTAATTGGCAGCGAGAGACACAGCGAGAGAGGGAACACAAGCAGGGGGAACAGGAGAGGGAGAAGCAGGCCTCCCGCCGAGCAGGGAGCCTGATGCAAGGCTCGATCCCAGGACCCCGGGATCATGACCTGAGCTGAAGGCAGACGCTTAACCGACAGCCACCCAGGTGCCCTGGACACAATATCCCGAAAAAACGCAGCCTCCCCTTCAGAGTATTCCAGCTGAGAAGGCATAACCTGGATCTAACCAGGAGGAAACATCAAATCCACACGGAGAAATGGGTTGTGAGAAATAGGGGATGACATGTTTATATTGTTCTGAAATGTCTGTGTCATAAAAGACAAAGACAGGTTCCGGAAAATGTTCCAGATTGAAGGAGTCTAAGAAAAAGGGCCATTAAAGGCAATCCTCGACCCTTGATTGGATTCTGTTCTGCGGAGTGGGGGCGGGGTCCTCTAGAAAGCACTGGCTCCTCGGTGGACAAAACCCAAATACAGAGGGCAATCAGGTAAATGGACTGCATCAGTAGTTAATACACTGAAGCTGACCACTGTGCTGGGTTTATACAAGTAAACACCTTATTCTTAGGAAATACACCATGAAGTGTTTGGGGGATAAAGGGCTGAGGCATATAACTCCCTCATAACTGAGTTAATTTATTTATTTATAGCTTGTGGTGTGAGCAGGGGGAGGGGGAGGGGAAGAGCAGGGGAGAGACAGGGGGGGAGAGGGAGAGAGAGAGAATCTCATGCAGGCTCCGCACTTAGGGCAGACCCCGACTCTGGGCTCAATCTCACAACCCTGAGATCGCGACCGGAGCTGAAATCAAGAGCCGGACGCTCTACCCACTGGGCCAACCCAGGCGCCTCCTCATAACAGGTTTAAACAACGAGAACACACAAGTGACACACACGGGGATAAAAGGTTCACCAGAGGCACGTCTCGGTGCTCACTGTATAATTTTTATGCTTGCTGCTTTTCCGTAAATCTGAAATTATTTCCAAGTAAAAACCTTAAAACAGATGAACTATAAACAGATGAAATACTTAGGATAACGAGCTACAACGGTCATGGAAGAGCAGCATCAGAGCGGATGGGACCAACATTTCCGCATTTCCAGGATCAGTTCAAGCCTGGGGACAGAAGGCCCGGCCACCGTGCGCTTCCTCTCCTGCTAGCCTCACTGCTTCCCGCTCTGTACATTATTTGCCCTCATTTTCTTCACTCATAACACGGAGTTTGGGGGCAAAGGGATTAGTCTCATTAGATGATCGAACGTTCCCTCTGGCTTTACAAATCAGTGATTAGACTAAATGCTTATTTTCTGATTTAAGCTATTCACTATGTTAAATAAGCTACTTTGAGCTTATTTCTCCAATGCCCATTTGAAAATCATTTCCCACGACTTAGAAATTCTTTTAGGCATAGAAATGACTGTGCTCAGTGGGCCAGTGGGAACCCCGGTTTTTCTAACAAGGTATTTGCTAAGCAGACTGCGTTGTGTTTTATTTTATTATTATTTTTTTAAGATTTAAAGATTTTATTTATTTATTTGTTTATTTATCAGAGAGAGAGAGAGAGAGAAAGCACAAGCAGGGGGAGCAGCAGGCAGAGAGAGAGGCAGACGCCTCACTGAGCAGAGACACTCACCGCCCCCCCATGTGGGACTCTATCCCAGGACCCTGGGGTCATGACCTGAGCCGAAGACAGACGCTTAACCGACTGAGCCACCCAGGATTGTATTTTGAAATTTGCACAATTATTTCATCACCTGATGGCAGCAAGCCTGTATTCAGAGGAGAAGGTAACAGTGTAGGGGGAGGGGAGGGACACGAGGAACAAGAATAGGGTTTGGTGGAGGTAGAGAATTTTGACCCCAAACGTCAAGGGAAGCCAAACTGTGGGATGGGAGCATCCTGATGATGCACACCATGGCAAAAGGGTAAAGATTTCCCAGGTCTGGTTACACTTACAGGTTTATAGCATTCTAGAGCTAATAGGTATCCAGAGACCTTCTAAATTCAACATCCCTCATTTACCAAATAAGGACACTTATTATTACCAAATAAGGACACAACAGCCTTTGGGCTGTTCAGATAAACACACTTGGGAAAAACAAGCAATTCCCACTTGTTCTTGGAAGTGGTCCAAGTTAATACCCCATTATCCCAAGATCTCACTTCTTCTCTGAGAAGAATCTGGAAAATGCTCCAGGAAAAAGAAAAATGAGCCAGTCTCGGACTGTATGAAGCAGGTCCTGTACTCAGGATGGTCCCTCCAGGTGTCAGGAGAATCCCAAAGTCCCCATGGAGCTTGTTGTTCTGAAAGCACTCCCAGGATCTCAGGAGTCATTGTGGCCTGGAGCAAGGCAGCAAGTGGAGAGCAAAGTGAAGCCTGGGTCAAGCCTGGTATCTCCCTTTCACAGTAGATGTCCTGGCTGCAGAGGCCTCGCAGACCACAGTGCCTTTGTTTCTCCCACAACCCCAGTTCATGACCCCTTCCATCATTAGACAAAATGGCTTTGAAGCCCATCCGTGTCTCATAATTTGAACTGTTCATTTCCTTGCTTTGGGAGGTGGCCAGAATAAAGAAGAGAATCCCAGTCCCCATAAAGATGCATCCCCCACAGGAAGGGAACAAGGTGGCCCTGGCTTGTTTCTTATAAGTCTTCATGTAAGCTCCTCCGGCCTGATCTGCTCAGGTTAGGTCAGGAATATAGTTTCCAGATGTCCTAGGTGAGCAACAGATCTCCAAGTGCGCTTGCCCGGTCCACCGAAGTGGAGTCAGTCCATCTGCTTCCTTGATGTCAATTACTGGGCCGTCCTCGGCAAAGCTGCACTAACTTCCCATGCAGACAATCTGAACTGCTTCCGTGCTCCCAGGGTCCCTCCCGCACCCTGCCAGCGCGAGACCAACCTCTCCCTGCTTGATTCCTGTCCGGTGACCGCCTCGCTCAGCTGCTGAGCAGGTCCCCATCTCCCTACCTCTGACCCACTCTCCAATTTTCTTTCCAAAACACCAAGTCATCTCTTTCTGAAAACCCATCAAGGCCTGCAGGATACATTTCCAGCTCCTTGGTGAGGCCACAGGGCCCCTTATTAACTGTTTACCCTCCCGCCCCACAGGAATGCTGCCAGGCTGTTGCAGACCTTCCCCTCTCCGCTGTGGAGCTCCTCTTAGCCTGTGAGACCTGGCTGGGTGTGAGCAGCCCCAGGGGTCATCTCTGTCCAGTGGTCCTCTCTGGGGTGAGTGCTCCCCCCCAGAGGCCCTTTTAGGGGTGTACCTGCTTCCTCTCCACTGGATCTCAAGCCTGGAGGGGAGATCCCAGGATCTCCAGCAAGACGAGGCAGCCCAGCCAGGCGGTGGGGTTTACAGATTCCTCTCAGGAATTTGGCTTCTCCTCAGGTAGCCAAGGAGCCTTGACGGTTTTTAGTAGAGAAGCGACGTGATTTCAAATTTTAGCAGGAGCGCCCTGGCTGCTGTGTTGAGAACAGAGTGAAGGGGGCCCCGGCAGAGTGGGGAGCTGGGTGAGGTGGAGACGGCAACAACCCCCACGGGAGGCGGTAGGGTTGGGGTAGTATCAGGGGGTTGTAAGAGAGACTTGTTTAGGGGCGGAGGGCACAGAATCTGCTGATGGATGGAAGGCGAGGAAAGGAGAAACAGGAGTCCGTGGTACTCCAACATATTTGGTGCCAGGGCAACAGGAAGGTTGAAATGCCCATTCCCTGAGGTGGGAAAGGCAGCAGGAAGAGCAGGTTTGGGGGTGAAGGTGACATCAAGAGCCCAGTTACAGCCCTGTTACGCTTCTGATGCCTTCTAGGCACCCAGATGGAGCAGTGATGCAGGTTGGGGTCCAGACTTTGGGGAGAGGCCTGAGCCACATACATTAGTGGCAACGGCTTTTTGTATTCAGCTAGGACTTACCCAGGAGGCTGAGTGAGAGCGCTCGCTCAGGGATGGGGTGGGGAGGAGATGGTGAGAGAAGGTGAGTGGCTGGGGGTCAGTCCTGTCATCCAGTGGGAGGAAGCTGAGCGCTCCCAGATTCAACACATGGGACCCCAGGGAATGGGCCAGAAAGGTGGGAAGCTGTTTCTGGGAGTGTGAGAGCTGGAGGGCTAAGAGAAGGATGTGTTTGTAGGAAGGATGCATGAACCCTGCCCAGTGTGGCTGGATCTCACAGCAAGACCAGGACACAGATTCACCCATGTCTGGCACAGCAGCCCCCGGGGCCAGTGGCCCTTGGTGAGACCGCGGTTTAGCTGAGCGGCTGCCGCAGAACTCTTAGGACAGTCTTACTGGTGTTGGCTCCAGAGCTAGTGGGAGGAGAGAGACCAGACAGTCTCTCCAGCAAGGGCTGTGTGCTGTTGGTTGTGGAAGAGAGACTGGGTGTGGGAGGGAAGAGAGGGGCTTAGGGACGGTTTTCTCCCAGGAAAACCCAGGGCCAGTGTATGTTGGGGATCCACCTGCAGATGATTTAGGATGACTTAGGGGACACAGAGGAGGACGGTGAAGGCATTTCCTCTACTAGCAAGAGGGACTGGGGTCCAGAGTCCAAGCGGAAGGGAGGCCTTCTATGGAGCAGGAACCCCTGGGAGAAGGCTGTGTGGCCGGCAGCTTCTTAAAGCCCCTGTCAGGCTGGGCGAAGCTGCCTCTGAAGGGCTGTGAGGTCTGGCACGTACCCTGGGGCGCCTGCTGCCCCCACTCCCAGCTTGCAGGTTTCAGGGTAGCCAAAGGGTTCAGGTTCACCTCAGCCACACGCGTGTCCTGAGTCTCCTGTGAAGCCCCTGCGGGGTGCAGGGCACCTCAGAACTCAGTCCTTCGCGTTCCCGGGTGAGGAGCCAGGGCAGTGCCCAGCGGAGGGGGCAGGCACCGCGCCCTCCCCGGGTCCGCACGGGCCTAGCCATCAGGCGGCTCCTCGCCGCAGCGCCTGGGGGGCGTCAGCCCACGGATTCCCGGGAGTCGGGATCAGCCAGGAGCAGCCCTCCGGGGGCCCAGCACCCGCACAAGGCACCCCCACCCAGGCGCCGCGCGCCCCTCGCGGGAGAGGCGGGTGAGCGGGTTTGAGCTGCCAGCGGTGCGCAGAGGAAGGCGACACGGTCGGCCCCAGCCACGGCCCTGAGCCACGTGGCCCCTCCTTCCGCCCCCGCTCCCGTGTTGCTATGGGTCCGGGTGGCAGACAGGCCCTGGCCGGTTCCCCAGCCCGGCTCTCCGCCTCTCACCGCGCGGGGGCTGAGCACGGCTCCGCTCTCCTGTTTTCCTGCTTGCGTTACACGGGGGAAAAGACCCCTGGGCTTGGAGGAGCAGGACAGGGCAGGCCCCTGGTCTCTTCAGGGTGGTCGCTGGGGGTCCCCCTGCCCCCGGCCCAAGGCGAGGCTGCTGGTCCCCGCGTGGAAGGAGCGCGCCCCCCTCCCCCAGGCGTGACATCCTCGCAGAGTGGTGGGCCCCGCGCGCGGGCATCCATCCATTCACTGACTCTGAGCGGAGCGCGGCCCCGAGGCTCGGACGGAATCTATGAATGGGGAGAGGCCTGAGAAGCAACGTCTGCTTCCACTCCCCGCTTCCCCGCCCCCTCCTCCGCCTCCCTCCAGCCCGAGCGAGCCCGATACTAAGTGGCACGGGGCCAAGGGGCCGGGGCGGGGGACACTGCGGGGGCGTGCGAGAGGGGATGCGAGTCGGGCTGGAGACAGCACTATTTATTCCCTCCGGGGCTCCAGGACAAAGAGGGCAGAGCGGAGTCCCCCGCCCCCAACCCCAGAGCCTCCCCGGCCCCTCCCGAGCGGCTTTGATTTCATTACCGCCCCCTCCCCGGGGCGGGCTGGCAGGTGCGGGGGTGGGAGCCGTCTCCGCGGGAGCCGCCGAGCCAAAGGTCCGGCTGCTGACGTCGGAGCGCCCGCTCCTGTCAATGAACGGCAGCGGCAGCCTGGGGACTCGTCTGGCAGCGAGGCTACAGACGTCATCGCCTCCTGTTGGACGCGGGGGGTGTCCGGGCAGCAGCTCCGGCTTAAAGGAAAACTCTCCAAGTTCCCGGCAGCCAGGGAGAGTCGTAGCTGAGCGCACATGCACCCCCAAATGCCCAGTGTGCGCGGCACACGGGCTGGCACACGCGCGCACACGCGCGCACGGGCGCGTGCACACTCGCACTCATGTTCTCCGTAGATGTGCGGGTCCGAACTTGCGGCCGCAGGGAGGACGAGCTGAAATGGACCGGTCTTCACCGGCGCCTAGAGCGCTCAACGCGGCTTCTCCGGAGACCCCCAGGGGGAGAAAGGGAGGGAAGGAAGAGTACGGCACTCGGGTCACAGTTGTCTCCCTGGTCTGAGAAGATCGGCGCGAATTGCAGGGTGCCCCGAGGCTTCGGAACATGCCTGCGGAGCGGAGCGGGAGCGAGCGTTCTCGGAGAGGTCCCGAGCTTGGGTCACCGGCCTGGCTTGCTAGTTGCTTTGCGCAGTTCGCAGCGGAGCCCCGGACGCACCGTGCTCCTGGCCGGGTGGCTTCTTTCTTCCTCTTTCCCCCTCTCTCTTTCTCCAACGCACGAACTTGAAATGAAGCCGAGAGCAGACCCATGCTTCAGCACACTTTGGCGGGTAAGTTGATAGTCACTTTTACCTATTATTTAACCCTTGAGAGTCCAGAAAAACTTAATTCCAACCTTTGCCCCGACTTTCCCCTCATGAATTCATCTACTCCGTCCTTCCTTTCTGGCATTAAGAAGGTGTGTGTGCGTGTGCGTGTGGTTTAGGGACACGACTGCTTTTGGAGGAGGGCTGGCTAGTGGGATTGGGGAAGAATAAACCTGAGTCTGCAAGGCTCAAGGGGCTGCACTGGAGGGGAGAGAGACTGCAGCCAACCCCAGCGCTGAGCGCTTGCCTGGGGCGCTGCCGGACCCCAGTCTGCAGCTCCAAGTTCCCGGGGAGGCTGCCTTCCAGCTGCGGACCGCATCCGCGGGGTGGCTGGCCAGGCAGGTGCTTGGTGAAGAGGCCAAGAGAAGCTGCTGGTACTCCCAGCCCCTTCCTTCCTCCCTTCTTGGCTTCCCTCCCGAGGTCTGAATGGGGGCAAGACCCCCTCCTCCTCTTTCCACCCCTCACCTGGGCTGCCACTCTTCTCTGCCCCCAGCCCCCGCCTCTCCCAACTCCTTTCGAAAAAGCCTACATGATGTCATGGGGAGGAGGGTTCCAAGTGTCCAGCACCTGAAGGCATCACTGTATTGCATCCTGCAGCATTTTATTTTCTTCCTTCCACCCAGTTTTCATTGCAATCCATTGAAAACATCCTCCACCAAACATCACGGGCAGTGCTCCCCAGAACCCCACTCCTGCATGAATAGACAGGGCCAGGGGTCCCCATCCGGAGCATTGCACCTCACCCCCTCCCAGATGAGGAAGAAATCAGCTGAGGGACCCAAGGAGCCTCTCATCCCTGGGTTCTGAGCTCTCCTCCCCTCTCAGCTCACCCTTCCAGTAGAGAGAAGAAGAGGAAGGAGGAAGGAGGGAGCGCTCTAGCCAGCGCAAACAGCCCCCTAGACGGAGGGCAGCTCTGGGGAACAGGGTGTGGGATCTCTGCGCCCGTCCCAGCCTCCTGCCTTCCCTGCCTCTCCGAAGGGCCTGCCCTCCATCTCCCTCCCTGGTCTCTACTCCCCACCCCTTCCGTCCTCGCTCACTCCCTTCCACCTAACCCCACCTTCACTCTCCTCTCCGAGGGGGGGAGGGCCGGGGGTGGGGAAAGAAACCCCCAAAGCCCCAGCCCCGGGCACAGAGATGTCGAAGAAACGCAAAGCCCTCGAGGGTGGAGGAGGTGGAGAGCCCCCGAGCCCAGAGGAGGAACCCACTGCCTGGTCTGGGGGCCGCGGCCGCCGGGAGCAAGGTAGGGGGAGGGGGAGGAGGAGAGGGAAAAGGAGCGGCCGGGAAGCCCTTTGGAGTTGAGATCCTCTGCAGGAATGCTCTAGCCGGTCTTCCTCACCGCTTCCCATGTCAAGGCAACTTGAGTAGACTTCCCCCCACCCCACAAATGGGATTTTACTGGCGTCTTCGGGAAATTGGGGGTAGTGGGGGAACGAGCTGATTCAGCCGGTGCTGGAGACCCAAATGTGGGAGAACTTGAAGCTGTGTGGGGAGAAAGGGAAGGTGGGGTGGGATGGGAGACGAGCCAGGAAGAAGCCAGGGAGGTGTGGAGTGGGGGCTGCTGACCATTTCCTGGTCCTCTGCCTGCCTTGTCCTGTGCACCGGTGCGACAGACTGGCCTAGGGAAGTACGGGCAGCAGGGCTGTCTGCGTGCCGGACACCTGTGTCTAGAGGGTGGGACGCCAGTGCTGTCCCCCTAGTGCCTGTGGCCGGGGAGGGACGGCAGGGAGGATGCTGCCTTCTCCCTTGCTTCTCCAATCCAGGGATGCTAAGGGTTGCGTCATGTTGAATCCTCTGCACAGGCAGGCTCTTTGCGTTCTCCTGAAGTTGGAGGGGAGGTTGGAAGCAAATTTGGGGATGTGTTGTGATTCCAAGGAGAGCTGTTGTGAGGAGAGCAGTGAGGCGCCCCTTTCCCCAGAATGATACCAAGGAAAAAGTGAAGATGGGAAATTTCCTATGGAAACAAAAGTAATACCTGAGTATCTGATTTCCACATCAAAGAAACCTAAGCAGACACCTTTTATTTCACTTAAAGCACTGTGGACTTGGTTAAAGGTAGGCCTAAAGGAACCAGCCAAGCTTTTTCTGGGCTGTCATTAAGAGACAAAGGAAAAATGACCCGGATGCAAATGTTTTGCTGTTGGTTAAGCCGTGGAAAAGGAGGTAGAAGGGCTCATGGGGGAGGGGTGGGGATCTGGATCCAGGCAGGTAGAAGAGTTGTTCTGAGTGACTGCTGTCCTTTCCAGAACCGAGCCTTGGGGTCTTGGTTGGTGACAGTGCAGGTCTGAGCAGAGCACCAGGATACCTGGGCGTGCGTCTCCAGAATGGAGTCATGGCTTTCCTGCCTTGACGTCATAAGAAACCCAAAGTCACCAAGGCCTTCCTGCACATGAGACATGAATCTTTGTGTCCACTGGGAACCTTTTGCATGGCTCATGTGCACGTCAAAGCGAAGGTTAGGTGTTGGCTCTCGTTGGACAGTGCATTTTGGATTTGATAGAGCTAGATGAGGGCAATGCTGTCCGCTTACCTAGAAATAGGTTGTATTTTAGTGACTGCCCACGTTTTGACTTTATTTGCTCAGGTAGGATCCTAGAACAAAAGTCAGTTCATTTCTTAGATTAATTTCACTGGGAAAATGGCATTTGGCAAGAAATTCAAATATTGCCAAGTGGCTTTATCTGATTGGTATTTTTCCATCTCTGGGAAGAACAATGTGGTATCACCATGAATATGGGACACATTTGTCAGCTCTGTCTCCTGTGTTTGGTTGTGACCTGAGGGTTGCTCTCAGAGATGCGCACTGTGTTCTTCTGCTCAAGCAACTGGTGAAATCTTTGGGAACTGACGTCATTATCATGGCTAGTAACAACAAGGGGCTGCGTTAGGGCCTTTTAATAATTAATGAATACATGACTTCCGGTTATGAAAGAAAAACAATTGTATTTTAACAGACCTATCTCCTCTTGTTTCTGTGGGCATGCATGGTATTGGAACTTAAAGAGGGATGCTCTGGAGGCCCTGTACTAACAGTAGCAACCAGTTGCACATTCCCCCATGCCACAGGGCTGGGCCAAGGAAATTGTGCAAGTCAGAAGAGGTGGCAGTACGTCCCTGTATCTATATTATTCGGAAATTCTAGTAATTTTGAAGTGGCTTGTTGTACACATTGGTTTTGTTCTAGGGCTTGCAAATACCTAATGATTTCACTGTATCCTTTGTGTCTGGCAAATAAAAATGCCACTTGGTAGTCGCCTGCAAGGATGTAACTGTAGAAACCATTAAGACTGTAAACGCTTAACTACTGTATGGCGATGAATGCGTTTCTTCGGGAAACGGTAGCCAGGGCACACGTCCGCAGGGGCGGCAGAACATCTCTGTGCGAGTGGCCGGGCGGACGGTGGAGCACACCGCGACCGGGGGAGTCGGGGAGGCCGGGGGAGACCCGGTGTGTGAGAGCCCGATGGCTCCGCTCACACAGCCCCACATGTGACCGGGGACCCGGGTCTCCTCCACCTCCCCACGTCAGTGCTGCTCTTGTCTTTCCTTTGGGTCTCTTGGCCAGACTTGACGGTTCTGTGTTGAAGAGCGGACGAGGAGTTCACATCGGTCTTGCTGGCCTTGACTGTCAGAAGGGGCTTCTTTCAAGCTCCAGCGACTTGGAAGGCCAATGTGTTTGTTCATTTTGACCATGGAAAGTGTATTATACTGTGTATTAAATTAAGGCAATTGGAAATTAAATTTCAGCAGTAGTCATTGATTATAAGACCATCTGTCAGCAGGTTGGCTTGATCCAAAGTTTTAAATAGCTGATCAGCGTACAGGCTACCTGGAGGGAGTATGGTGGGAGCTTGGAACCTCGGAACAAAGATCCATCGTGCCCTTTCACAGCCTCTCCCTCCTGCAGTCTGTGCCAGGCTGCACGCAGTGCCCAGTCGCACTGGTGGGCATTCGCTCCGCGTGGCTGTCTCCTGGCTATGGTGTCGTGATGGCTGCTGCCCCCTTTACAGTTTCTGTTCGGGAGATGCCGTATGGGGATGAAGGTAAGGCCACACCTGGGTCGCCGTGAACACACGGATGGTTCTGGTTTTCTCCCCGATCATGGTCATTCCATCTTATTTCGTTTAGCTGAGTAAAGAGGAAGAGGCAGTGCGTTGTCCTAGGTTTGGCTGGACATTTCTTTGGATGTCCATGGAAATTACCTGACACGTGAGCATGCGTGTGTGTGTGTGTGTGTGTGTGTGTGAGTCACAGCCGGCATGTCGTCCCCTCATGGGTCCCAGCTGAGTCCAACATGTGTTCAGATTACACTGATGAAAGATAGTCACATAAAATGTCCAATTTACACAGATTTTGTCTTTACCACTAAGAGAGGTTTGGTGGCCAATGGACAATGCCGGCCCCAGTTTTGCTCTGCTCCCACTTTTCTTTGTTGTTTTGAGCTTAGACACGAGAGCGCGTCCCCGTACTCGGTTAGCTGTGAAGATGGAGGCTATGTTGAAGGCTGCGTGGGGAGCGTCTCTGAGGAAAACACTGAATCATTTTATTGATGGATCTTATTTCCCGAGAAAATACTCCAATGTTTTCTACTCTCTTCACTTTCTTCATTTTAGTCCCTTTTTGAGGAATTATTATTGACTTGGAAGCTGGTCCGACCACAAGACATGTCGTTAGTGCCGTGCACTGAAACATGGTGAAAAGCCCGGCTTCCCCACAGCCTCACTCTGGCGCGAAGCCTGCTCTCCTGGCCTGTCCATCTTCCTGCCCATTCCCTGGCTATTGTATCTTGTTTCACTCTTTTTTCTTTGGGGATGACTTTTGAATGAAGATGATGTCTGTTGTTCATTATGACATTCCATACATTTAATGAGTGTTTTAAAAATAAGTAGTTTCTATTTTTGAGGGAACTGGCTAAGATCCCATCTAATGCAGCGTTCCAGATTCCTGCTTCGACAGAGTGCCCTGAAGGGGAGCCTCTGTATGGAGGGTCGCTGGGGCAGGTCTTGGTAGAAACTAGGACCTACTCATAGTTCACATTCCCCAGACATCCTGAGCTGCCGGGATACTGGCTACGGGTAGCCATCCTTCCTCTGATGAGCCAGTGCCTGGAGCAAGCGTGTGGTTTTCTACAGCTGTGCATCTCTTTGACATCACCGTGGCTTTTGGGTTTTGTGGCTTCCCTGTATTATTAATGAGTCCTTGGCTTGGAGAACATTCTATGCCTCTAAAACTCATTTCAGGTAAATATCCAGATTGTTAACTGACTTACATCTCCCTGACCCCCCTGGCACTCGTCAGAATGATTTTTTTCTGAACAGATTAATTTTTTTCAATAATTGACTACATTGTTTTGTTATTATGAAAAAAATCTTTTAAAGGATGATTTATAATCATTAATATAAAAGAGCGTGCGTGACCTCTGGAGGAAGATTTGATGTTGAAGAACATTCTAACGGAAGTTTGAGAGCAAAGAGCTACAGTTCAGGTGTTTTTGTGGTTCTGTTGGCTTCTCTGGCTCCCACCAGAAGGGCCTTTGCTATGTGGAGCGCTGGAGATGCTGCAGGAGAGAGGGGAGTTTAGGGAAAGAAACACACAAGGATGGAGAGCGGGAGTTTGAGAGTTCAGAGTTCTCACAGTCCAACTGGAAAGGAAATGACCCCTGAATGGAAAACAAAAGGCACCCTGTTGTTGTGTGTTTTCTGATTGGCCCATAACTTTAGAACGCGGGACCTCTAAGACTAGGCTGTGTTGGTGTGAAGAAGCGACAGATCACCCTGGACCGCCCCGTGGTAACTCATGGCGGGGGGTGTCTGCAATGGCAGAGGTGCCATGTCCCACCCACAAGCAATGCTCACTGTGTTCATGGTTCACTGTGGCTTCATTACGAGTCTCGAGTATATAGGGAAGAACGATTTGTTGTAATGTGCAAGGGAAATCCGGGATCCAGTAATAATATGTTAATGCAATCTGTCCCGCTCCCTACTTGCTATGAAGCTCTCTTCTTGCCCGTTTCCTCCAGTCTTCGTTACTCAGTGGCGTCTGATGGTTGGTTTCTGAAGTCACTGTTATTTAATTGTCTGAAATGCAATGCAGAAACATTTCAAAGAGGAACTGAAGTGCTGCCAATGATGGGATTTCATGAAGTCCCTGAGAGTGATGCTGGGAACAGGGCCACTCCTGTGCGAAGCCACTGGAAATGAGTGAGACTCTCGGCGGAAGGAGGACCCAGTGTTCCCACTACTGTAGACTCTGTGCCATCTGATTCTACGGAGACCATCTTTGGGGTAAGCACTGCAGCTTCTAAGTGCTGGCCACACGGGGCCCTAGGGAGCAGGCACACCTTGGGGTCACTGTGGGGATGGGATGTCTCACTTATAGGATAAAACGCTGAGATTTTTTTATTTTGCTTACTGTTGTTTTATGGTCTGCCCATCCCTAGAATATATTTTTGATAAAGGCAGAAACATTTTCTTCCTTCCTTCCTTCCTTCCTCCCTCCCTCCCTATCTCTCCCTTTCTCTTTTTCTTCCCCCCTCCCTTCCACCCTTCCCCCCCTTTCCTTCCTTCCTCTTTTTACCGTGTACTTCTAGAAGTTAGAAGTTAAAGCAAAACCTGGCAATACTAAGTCTCCTGTAAATATTTGCTGAGTGAATGTGTGAATGAATGATTGCACTCCCCTTTTAATGGAACTTTCCGGCAGACGTAGGATGCACAGAAAGTATTACAGAAAACAGCTAAGGCAGACTTTTAGGGGAGCCCCTAGATGGACTCCATACCCCTGGCTGTCCTTGCTTTGGTACGTCTGTGTTGTGAGGCCCCTTTCAGTGACAAGTAGTGAAATCCAAAGAGAAGGAAGTACAGAGGAAGGGTTTTTCGGGAAGGTTCTGGAGCAGCACATGGACTTGAGGGACAGTCACAGGTAGAGTGGTAGGACCCACAGCCTTGGACTTAACTCTTTCTCCTGCCTCATCCGTTCTGCCAAATAACAAGGCCAACACCAGGTCAGACCCTTACAACCCAGAGCAGCGACACCGGCTAGCCCAGCCGAAATATCCCAAAGACAGAATTTCTCATTCTTGCAGAATGCAATGGGGTATGGTCTCTTCTAAGCAGTGCATCAAACCGGATATGTTCCCCCTCCCCAACTGAAACAGACAGCCCCACTCCTCCCCTTCTCCCATCAGGAAATCACCAGCACTTCTTTTATTCTTTAGTAAAATGAAGCACAAATGCTCTGCTTTTGCATGAAGGTCTGCCACACCACAGGTCCCAAGGGAGACTCTGGGAGCTAACAGAGGTGCCAGTGGTGTATCAACTGAAAATTGTGATGTATAGAGAAGCCTTGATATCTGGGTTCACCCTTCCCTCTTTCCAGGTTCCCCCCTTTCAGCTAAATGGACAAGTACTTTCTGTGAGGGTTTATGGAGCTTCCTCTTCAGAGAGCTCCTTTCTCCATTTGGTGTCTTGTTATGGAAACCCGGGGAGTCCCGGCTGCATCTCTGCCTCCTCCGTGAAGCCGGGGCCACCTCCACCAGGGAGACCCGAGTCTCTGGAGCTCTGAGTGGTGTCCTCAGCTTGCCACACGTTCAGTGTGCATGAGGATCAGTTCAGTGGTTTCTGGACCCCTCTTC